>VXAL01001015.1:0-31050 GCA_013399475.1 Chauna torquata | reverse complement strand
AGGAAAAAAAAAAAAAAAAATTTACAAACCTCTCCTCCCCTTCTGGGTTTGATAGTATATATCCGGCCGGGGGAGGGAGGAGCAGCGCCTCTGTTCTGCCTTCCTCTGCCGCCTCTCGCACCGAGCGGCGGCACGCAGCCGGGGAGGAGGCTGCCTGTCGGGGATGCGGAGCGGCTCAGGCCGCCGGGGCTCCGCTCCTCCTGGCTCTCCCCGTGCCGGGCCCCGCTTCCGTGCGGCAGAACAGCGCGGCTCCGCAGCGGGAGCCACTAGGCACGGCAAGCCCGCCGGGGATAGGGGAGACGGGCCATCTCGTGCCCCCACCTCAGGCCGCCCCTTTTCCGGTCCCCGTGGCTCCCGGCATCGCCCAGCAGCCGGCAGGCGAAGCCGCGTTTCGCTGCCCCCTCCCTGCGCGCCCGGAGCCCGCCTCGCCCGCTCGCCGTGCCGCAGGGTACCAGGCACGCTGCAGCAGCCCTCGGAGGGCAGCGGCACGGCAGGCAAGAAAAGGCTCCCACCCGCAGCGTCCTCTCCTTACCGGGATGGCGGGGCCCCGCTGGCGACGCGACCGCCTCCGGGCTACCCGGGACGCTGGGGCCGGGGCGGCGCGCAAGGGGCGAGCGGCTGCGGCGGCTCCTCAGCGCCGCCCCGAGCCCCTTCCCTGCCCTCTTCCTCTCCCCGCCACAGAGCGAGGCAGCGCCAGGAAGGAGCGGGCAGCCGAGATTTGCAGGGAGGAGGGCTGCCGGGCTGCAGCCCCTGCACGCGTCCGGGAGGAGGAAGGAGACGGCCGGCGAAGGCGGGGAAGCCGAATGCTTTAGAAATTCACGGCTAAGGGGCAGGGCAAGTGGTCCCCGGGCTGTCCTCCCAAGTTATTACACTTCCTTCCCTCTTCAGTTTAAAGCCGGTAAATTCGGGTCTATTTTTAAAATGATCGGGAAGAACGTTGTATACAGGAATAGTTGTAAAATCGGAGTATTAATTACATGACTGGTGTTACAGACTTCAAGAAAAAAATAAAAAGATGCACAACATACCTACTCAGCTACAATTACTAGTTTTCTCACTTCAGCTACTGAAGATACACCCTCAGAAAGATCTTTTCAGCATGTGAACCAATAAGAAGTGATGCTTTTATATCTTTTATCACACATTATGTACAAGCATTAATTAATTTTACAAGGTTGTGTTGGTCTAATTATCATCTTCAATTTATTAGCAGGGAAAAAAAGCCCCTGAGAGGTTAGGTAAGATGCCCACTGATGGCTGACTTAATATCACACCTGTCAGCAGACCTCCAAACACAAAAGCATTAGGTGCTACACCCACAGCTGCAGTTCTTTGGTTCCTAGCTCCATCCTTGAGATGCTTACAGGCAGCAGGTGCCTGCCATTTCCATGAGAGCTTCCTGAGCATGTGTTTGCACATCTGGACACTAGCAGTTAAATTCTAAGACTAGACGGAGTCTCTAAAGCAGGTATGCCTTCATGTTTTCACCTCCTTTTGCCTAGTGTCCTTACAATACACATCCCACTACTCTTAATGTGATGTTGTGATGCAACCAGAGCACAGGGCTCTTAAGGCCTATCTGGACCATAAAAGTCCTGGCTACCCAGGACACGAGCTGTGTCAACAGCTCTGCACACTACACTTCCGGAGCTGTTCAGGGAATTCATCTTACGCAAAGGCACGAAATGTAGGGCACATGGGCTGCATCACTTGTACAGATGGAAGATAGGCTGCTGGTTTCACAAATAACTAGGTGCTATCTCAGTGGGTTAGAGTACTCAACAGGAGAGTGGAAGCTCTGGCTTTCATTTCATTTTTTCCTTACAAGGAAGAAGAACCTACAACTTTTATCAAAGAAGTTTGGGATTCATTAATCAGAAATGTAGTGGGAGGGAACTTGTAAGGAAAGAAACCACAGGAAGTGGTTCTTACCCAAGGAAGTCACAGCTATTTGCAGAAAGTGACTGATGGTATCCCAGATAATTCTGGGTAAACAGGGTTTTGGTTGCGTACATCTATGGCGTGTTCTTTAACATAAACATCTGCCTCAACAGACTGGACAGGCCTCTGTCTAACTGAAAAAGCCATACCCTAACTGCCAGCTGAAGGCAACTGTGTGGCACCAAAATGGGGAACAAGTAGGCAAATGTAAATTGATAAATAGGTAATCAGGGGTGGCTTTGTTCAAAGAGTGATCTTGCAGTCTGAAAAATAACCAGAAGGAAAGTTTCTGCGAAGCACAGAATTAGAGAGAAATATCACTTGCATTATCTTTCAGGATATTGAACAGAGAGCTTGATAAGCATCAATTCTTGCAGAAACTCTTTCAAGAGACATTGCATAGGAGACAAATTACTTTCAAATCTACAAACCTATAGAAATTCCTTTGTGAATTTTGGAAAGGGTGAGCAGGCTTGGCAAACAGTTCCCAACTAAAAGCCAGTTACAACATTGAAAAGGTAGCATGTTAGAGACAGTTCATGACAGATTCTGAGAAGTCTGTAGAAAAAAGTTGAGGGGATAATGTAATTAAGGAGATGAACAAACAATAAAAATCATTAATGTAATGCCAACCTGAGATGGCTACCCTTTGAACCAGTGAACTGAAGGTTGCAATGCAGCTCTCAGATGTGTAAAGGGGTCAGGGAAGAATAGAGGCTTGGCTGAAAAAAAAAAGCCTTAAAAGGCTAGTTGAAGTAGTATATCACAAATGCTTAAAAGCAGTAAAAAAATGTAAACTTTCCAGCGTACTCTGCCCTCAAGGACAAGTGGGAGAGATTAGCCTTCATTTTTTTTTTCTTGAGTAACCCTGTTAATTCCATCATTATTTGCAGTGACTGAGCTGGAGAAAGAGCCTTTGCAATCCTGGGACTTCAGTGCATATCACTAGGAGGAGGCATGAACAGAGGAGTAAATAGTTTCCAGAACTCCTATGAGTCCCTAAGTGCTCCCCTCTCCTCTCCCACTCTGTCTTCCATAGTTGTTCTTAAATTGTTGATAATACCAAGTCTTGTTTGCAAATGAAGAACCATTCTCCTGAGCCTAAGTGTGAAACTGAGCTTGCAAAAGATTGCACAAACCCGAACTTCTATCTTAAGCTGTGTAAGGGAGACCTAAAAGTAGGAAAGATGGATTTTTACATCAAACTATCATTAAACTATGTGATGCAAAACTGCTTAAGGAGAGTTGCCTGACAAGGGTCCACAAAGCTAGTACCAGAGGAATCAGAACAGCACTTCCATTACTTCCTTTAGCAAAGTGCCCCAACTCTAATGGATGACCTAGGAGCAGGAGAGAAGCATGAAAGTGTTGACCATCTGAAACACATTACTGAGTATTGTTGGGACAGCTGGACCTTAGTATAAAACCTCTCATCTTTTATGGATGATGAACTAAGGAATTTACAAATGCTTCACAGAGTCAAGTCATGAGTCTTCACCTCATGCTTCAGGCAATAGGTCAATATGTTTAATGCCACCTTCCTCTCTCACATCCAAAAGATTTTTCTCAAAGTCTCGAGTAAAATGGTGCATGCAGAAAGACTCAGAGGTTGGAGCAGTTCCAGTCAGAGCTCCTGACAGAAGTTTCTCCATCTGTGGCAGTGGATCTGGAAAGACACCTTTTTCCTTTTAAGGACAAAACCTTACCTGAGGCTAATCAGCATAGTTATGTCTATTAACTTTTACTACTGTGATATAAAAAGAAGGAAGCAAGGCAGCCAGCAAGTTGATCGCAGTATAAAAACAAAAGTTGCAGGGACTGGTGCTGCTGTCATAATGGTCATTACTGAAGCAAGACCGTCTTATCTAGGAACATCCAGGAGATGCTGAGCACAACGCACACCTGCAGTGCCTGTGCTGTGGAGTCCCTCCACAGCTTGTTAGGTTCGCCATCGAGCTTTCCCAGTTGGATGCAGAAAACCTTTTTTAACCAAATGCTTAAACAGCTGTGCCTGAACATACTATTTCTTAGTGTTCACATTACTTAGTTTTGTCTTGTTTTCATTGAAATATAATCTCACTGTTGAAGATCACATGCTTGTTTGGCAACAGATTCAGCTGTTTTAGAGTTTTGCACGTGCTGAGCAGCCAGCTGGCTGATACTTCTCCAAATAGGTAAGGGACTGAGTAGAGGTCAATATTTGAGATTCTTACCTTTACCTGGGTTTTCTGAAAACTTGTAGGAACTTCAGAGTTTTGCAGTCTCTACTACACTTAAGCAAACTTGGCCAGTTTTTTGCAAGAATGAGAAATGACCAAGTGATTGCATAAGCCTTTTTCCTGTAGGAACTGGAAGAGTAAAACCAAATTCCTGCTTAAATATGAAACAACTCAAAAGTATGGAGATCAGTGTCAATCAGAAAGATGTTAGTAATTTGATATTCAGGAAATATTTGAATTGGTCCAACCATAAATTTGATACAACTTAAAAAAAATAGAGATTTGCAAAACATATTCCCAAGCAGCAATCCCAAGATGCAAATCTTTCATGATTCCAAGATGCTCTAAAGCCGACTTCATACCTGAATATTTTAAAAATCCAGCAAACCCCCAATATTTTGTACTACACCAATCTACATTTGTGATGGTTTTGGCTGGAACAGAGTTAATTTTCTTTGTAGAGACTCACACAACGTTGTGTTTTGGATTTTTGATTAAAATAGTGGTGATGTTTTCAGTTGTTGCAGAGCAGTGTTTACACAGAGCCAAGGACCTTTCAGCTTCTCCTGCTGCCCTGCCAGTGAGGAGGCTGGGGGTGCACAAGAAACTGTGAGGGGACAGAACCAGGACAGCTGCCCTGTAGTGGCCAAAGGGGTATTCCATACCATGCGGTGTCCTGATGAACAATAAGAGCTGGGGTGGCTGGCCAGGGTAGGGGGGCTGCTGTTCGGGGATGTGCTGGGCATCGGTCAGCGGGTGGTGAGCAATTACTTGCTTTGTATATTCTTTTATTATTATTATTATTATTACTACTACTATTATTGTTATTATTTTCCATTCCTTTTCTGTCCTATGAAATTGTCTTTATCTCAGCCCACAAGCTTTTACTTTTTTTTTTTCTTCTGATTCTCTCCCCCATCCCACTGGGCAGGTGTGGGTGAGCGAATGGCTGTGTGGTGCTGAGCTGCCTGCAGGTTAAACCACAACATTCATAAACATTTCATCTACATTCATAAATCTATTTCTAAGTGAATCAACTTATGCTTTCTTAAAGCCTGCACATGCAATCCTTGTCTTTATTTAGAAAACAAAATTACAAATAGTTATATCCATTGATGCTTTGCTTTGAACTCACAGTAACTGCTCTTCATAGATTGCTTTCTTGATTTTAATGGGGTGACACCACTTTTTAGCATTTAAACCATAAAGCTATCTATTACACAAGAGGTAGCCAAGCTGTGCATGAGCTGAAGAGCAGTGAGAACAGGGCTATTTTAACATGGTTAGAAACACAATGTTCTCCAATTAGATGATTTTCAAAGAGCCTGGGGAAAAACCACTAGCATGGTGTTAATAGTTCATAATGAATCTGCCCTTTTTATTCCAGAAGGGCTTTTAAGTAGTTCTGCAATGCACCACTTGCAAGAAAAAAATGTGTTTTGGAAGCCAGGAGGAAGAGGACAGAAACTTGAATTTACCTAAAATTGAAGACACTTCAAAAAAGGAGGTGCACATTTGCTCTGAAGAAACAGCATTTAGTACATCTTCCTGCAAGTTTCAGATAAAATATCCATTCCATTTCACAGAAGAATCCTCAAAGAGTTATTCCAAACTGACTTTTTCTAGTCATGATTTATATCTATCACAAAGTTTATTGCTTGCTTCAACACTACAACATCTATAATAGCTGTGCCTTATTTTGAGATTATAGTTCCTGCTAGAGGACAGATCCCCAAGACAGTATACCAAGATCTCAGATAGGGCTGTTCCATGTTTACTTTCTGAATACTGGCTTGGGAAATAATGCATCTGAAGTCTTGTGGAAGCGTATAGAAAACAGGTGTTGCATGCTTTTTTAGACTAAGATGGACAAGGATGAACAGCATGAGAACAATATGGAGTCCAAACATCTGCAGTTTCCTCTGAAGATGACTGCAAATACTTTGAAACATTGGGAAACTCCTCCTGCAGGTTCTCAAAACCCTCTTGGACGTCAATTTCTTTTGTTGTTGTTTTTTTTTTGGTTGGTTGGTTGGTTTCATTTATTAAAAGATAAGCTTTCGTTGTATCTTTCCCAGATATCAGCGTTTCTCTGAATTTTTGCCAATGAGAGCAATTAAATCTTTGTGAGGTACTCTGAGCAAAGCAATCATTTTCCACTAACTATCCAGAGGGAAAAAGAAATATATTATAAAAGAAAGCATACAGAATTAATTAACCTTGTTTCTCCCCTAGAAATTTCTATTAGTGACTTTAAAAAGTTGCAGCTCGACCTATGATATTCACGTTGCTATGAGATTGAAATTGCCCTGTTACCACTGCAATACAGAAAGGGAACTTCTGAGAACAGCTGATTTTAGGTAATATATAACATTAAACCTATCTTTCACTTGCATTTACATAATATACTGCTTATTTAAATGAAGATTCTGAAACATAGCTAGCAGGATCACCTACTCCAAGAGCACAAGTATGAAACAGTCTGCAGAGCAGCACAGAAATTCTTTAGCTGTCGTGAAAAACCTAGCTGTGGGTGAAGGCCTATGGGAATAAACAAACAAAAATAATAAAATCCTGCAACTATTAAGTTTATTCTAAGCCATCTAAGTGATGATGGCAGAAAATCATGTCTTTAGTAATTTTAGCCAGCCATTGACTCTTACTTGCAGCTGCCCAATTTTGTTGACTCAAGGAACTGGGTTGAAATTTCTTTTACATAACGCTTAATTAGCAGCCAAATGTTAAATGAATGCCTGCTTTCTTTATGGCTTACAGTATGCAACTCTGATATTAGTGAAAGATTGATTGCAGAATGTGGTCCAGATTAGTTCACAGGCTCCTGTTATTCCATATCAACTGGCAGTCCTGTAGCTGCATAAACAGCTAACTAAACTACTTACCAAGTCAGCTTACTCTCTACACTTTTCTTGCATCCAGGTGTTACTCTGGATTTGGAAAAGGTGCATTTTCTGCTGCTTTTATAAAGCTCAGGGTAACAACATGGCCAGTGTGCACACACTTTACAAAACTACTATCCTATCAGTTTTTAGAGTGCTGTTAATACCATTTTTTTTTTTGTTCCTAAAGGTCAGAGCCACAATCAGCGTTGTCAAATGAAGGCACAAACGAAGCAAACTGAAGCAAATAAAATTTGACTCAGGAACTTCTGTGTTCACCTGAATTTCTGCTCGATAGGATGGGAACTGGAAGCACATTGCACAGTTTCCTGCACCAGGCCAGAGCAGTTCCAGCATCGACTGATTTCAAGACTGTGGGGACTTCAGCCAGCTTTCCCCTACACAAAAACTCTCTGGGTTGTGGCTGTGCTCCAGTTCTGCTACTTTGCTGATTTTTACAGCAGTCACACAGATGCACAGCTCCTCTTTCCTATCATCAGTAAGCCAGGGTGTGTCAGCTAACCCTAAAAGTTCCTATACCCACCGCTATACCCCACCTAATATATACCAGGTGAATGAAGCAAACTGAAAGGAAATGGAAGATCTGGTATTTTTGAGTCATCTTTTAGACAAATCCTAAAATTCCAATTAATGGAGTAATAGACATTTAAAAAGTAATGAGTCAAACCCCAAACAGAAGATTTATTGCCACTTATTAAAAAACAAGCTTTAAAACATCATTCTGCTACCAATACGTATTGAGTTGGTTTTTTTTTTTTTTTTTGTACAGCAGAAGGGAGGTAAGGAATTTAAGTAATGTTGCTTTTTTTTTTTTTCTTAATAGAAGGAATCCACATTTTGTATTTTTTTTCCCTGTAATTTATTAGTCTTCACTTAAGACACAAGTGAAGATTAGTCTCTGAAAAGAAACTTAAAAAATTAAGCAATTAGGCTGACAATTAAATGTTTAAAAGTAAGAAGAGGATATTAACAGATCTTGTCACCTATCAGCCTGCCTGAGTGAATTTCATTTGAACCTGGTGTTTATGATGAAGGAGAATCACAACAGTGCAAAGTTATCAAGAGGCTCTGGACAGGTTGATTTCTTAAGTAACAGTAATCTATCCCATTTTTAACTTCCTCATGTGGTTATAATACTTGAAGAGATATAGAACATAGAAAGCTGTGAGTGCAAGTAAAAAAAAAACCCTGCTAGCACAAGAACTGCAGTACACAGAAGTTTAATGGTCAAATGATTTCAAGAAAATCAGACATCTGAGAAGGTCGGATTAACATACTGTGGTGTATTTGAAATTAGCTACTGTTTTTCACCTGCTTAGTGTCAGCACTGAGTGACTATACTGAATAACCTGCAGTGAATTGTCACAGCACTGCAAGGAATTAATGAAATATCTCATATTTTCAGGTCAAATTATGACTAAGCAAGTAAAGCTACTATGCTTGTCTGAAGTGCCTTACTTCTAAAAATGTCAACCCACTTTGCATAATGTGATTGATGCCAGCCAGAAGTAGGCTCCTTGTCACGAGTCTTAGTCCTGCTTTTTAAACCATAGACCTTGCAAAGTTAGAGTTATAATCTTTTGATTAATAACTTTCTAATAGGGGTTCAAAGGTAGAGTTGGTTGTTTCCTGATTGGCTGATCTATAAATACACTCTCCAGGTGACATATGCGTGTGGACAGTTTTCTGCTTTATTATATTTTTGATTATATACTCATATTATTTTGGTCTTTACAAAAAAGGGTATGATTTGGAACTCATATTAATATTTCACAGAAATATAAGGTGAAAATACCCCAATATTTCCTGTGTTTCAGAAATAAAAATGAGCTTCAGAAGCCCTACAGAATTCAATCCAAAAATCAGTTCTGAGGTATTCATCTACAAGGCTTTTTCATTTTATTGGATTTTTTCCCACCTCTGAATATAATTCTATACATGTTACAGGAGTAAAGTTACTGCGAGAGGACACCTAGCGGTATTTTGAAAAAAGTTACAGAGGTGCACTAGATTTTCTGAACATTCTAGGCACACATATCAGAAATATGGAGTTCTACTACAATTTAGATATACAAAAGAGAAGGTATTAAACATGTTCATTAATCTGATTTCTTGGTTCTCAGTTTTGTATCTCTTTTGGTAGTGTTTATTTCTTACATATGCAGATGTTGTGTCTTCATGCAATTTGACGGCACAGACTTCTCCTTCAAACCTTTTTTTGTTCCTTATTGACATTTCTTCCTGATAAAATCTTGCTGTCTTGGCACGAGTAAGGAGTTTCAGCATTTCAGCAAAACAATTCAGAGTGTGACAAACTTATTAAGCCACTAGAAGCAGGGTTAAAACCCAATTACCAGGTTACTTACTGATCTCCAAAACACCTATAAAGTTCCAGAACAGACAACTGTTGAGTGATCTACAGTACAGGGGTTCACCTAACTCTGACCGTTAGCTCATTTCTGAGAAGCACACACTGTATGACCTTAACTGAAGGTACTGCTGAAGGTGACTGCTAACTTCACTGAAAAAAAAAAGAAAATTTTGTTGATCTGTAGAATCTGTAGAATTTTCTGTTGATCTTGCCATGCGAGATAAGAAAAGTGAAAATAAAGATGTAAGTGAAACTGAGACAATTAACTCTTTACATGAAAGAATAATCCTACTTGCAGGGACTCTGAACGTATTAAAAGATACCCAGCTAAAAACGACTAGTCAGCAAAGGTTACAGCAGGGAGATCCTGATCCTGGGAACTGTCAAAACTCCTGTAATAATAAAGAATAACAACTATTGAAGCATGAGAGTCGGTGGCTTCAAAACTCCTTTTGAGATATAAACAAGCAAGACAAGGTGATGCTATTCATTTCCATCTCAGGCCATCATGTGCACACGAAGTAGTGGAGCGCTGAGCCCAAAACAATTCAGAACTGGGCATATGCATGTGTGGGGAGGACTTTCAACATTTCCTTTGCCTACTGAATTCTACCACCTCTTCAACTTCCTGATTAATGCTGGTCAGATCTGCAATGAGCTTTGTTACTCAAGCTCCATTTTTGACTACACTGTTGTTACAGTGTTTTACTATAACACTGAAGTAGATAGGATGGCACATCAAGTCAAGATGAGTCAAAATTTGGCTAAGATAAAACAAGTCAGTTGTTAGTGGGCAAGCTAGCAAGGTATTAAATAGCCATTCTCATGTAGAGAATATAGGGAGGGAAACACATCAGATGTCTCTATACATAAATACCTTCTCACCAAGCACTTTTTGGGCTACCAGGATGCAAGGCTTTTGCAAAATCCATATAGACCTGGAAACACATTTACTGACAAGTGGTGGTGCTCGTCAGGCTCTAGTGTAAACTGTATGGGCATGGCCACTGGATTTTTCTGAGTATGTAAATCTATATTGATTCATAGCACTTAGAAATGTAAGAAAAGACAAAGCAAAGCAAAACTAAAGAACCCCAAGCTGTACATGTGATTTTGTACTTAGTTACTGAGAATGTCCACCCCTATCCTTCTCACATAAAAATAACTTGTTTGCACATTTTAAAAGAAGGGAAGCTTGAAAGAAAGGATAGTAAATTCACTTAACATCTTACAAAAAGGCAGAGAGGGGAAATGTCTTTCAGAAATTACAGATAAGTATAGAAAGCAAAGAAACCAACAAAGTGATAAACTTCCACCGATTTCATTATAACCAAGGTTAAAAAGTGTATTTGTGTATTTGAAATTAAGTTTTAAGAACTTTTGTTGCTATTTACAACTTTTTTTTTTTTTTTTTTTTTTGTAGTTAAAAAGTCTTTATACAATGAACTCTGGACATCAGAGGCAATTTTAGCAATCCAGGCTTTCTGCAAGATTGCTTTTTCTACTCCTGGACCAGATCTGGGAAAAACATCATATTTTCTAGCAGAGATGATTGTACATACTAATTTTGGGAGAAGAGGCAGCACCTGAGCTGAAATATCCAGTCATGTCCAAGAGGATGCTTGGGAAAATAAAATAAAAATAAAAAGATCACCAAAAACCTAGGAAATGCTGTTCGATTGTATGGCAAGTAGGAAAGGCAAAGGCTTAAGATGCACAGGTGTACTTTGGTTAGGAAAAAAAAAAAAGGTATTATTGATTTTTACTTCACTAACAGCCAGAGACCTCAGTGAAGAAGTTTGGCTTTACTGGCTGAGGCAGTGAACAGAGCAATATGAATCTTTGCCTCACTGAGCCCACAGTCACCTAGAAGACATACTGTGCAGTAGTAAAATGTTGAAGTAAATTACAAGCATCGTGAGTGTTGATATTCACAGAGTATAAATCATTAAAGTTGTATGACATTTTACTGGGTGTAGTAGCATGGTTTTGGTAGTGGAGGGGCTGCAGGGGTGGCCTCTGGGAGAAGAGGCCAGGGTCTGCCCCATGCTGGACACAGCTGGTTCCAGCCAACACCAACAGACTCTGACACATAAGTGGACACAAGATGAAGGAGTCTTCGTCACAGCTGTGCTTATTTCTCAGCCTGTCTACTGTTGTTTACACACTCTTAACTCAGACCTTGCCCACAAGGGGGGCATCCTTCCTGTTACCAGGCTGTAGCCAAACCTACTTGGCCCATGCTTTAGACTGCCCATCCTCCACTGGGGGTGGTAGTAAGAAAGTCTAACATGTTGTTGAATCAGTTTGATTTCCAACTCCAACCACACTTTGCTCCATGTGATGGCATGGTCTGTACACCACCCTCATGTGTACCAAATCTCATCTGTGCCAAGTCTGTAAGCATGTGCTTCTTTGGGACCTCTTCTAGAAAGCATATTTAAAGCTACTCTTCACACTGCTCCCCCATTTGAGACCATGTCAGATACTCCTGTCTCTTCTCAGTGTGTTTTAGACCCAAGCAGAGCACTTCCATAAATCTCCCCATGCCTAAATCAACAGATCCTGTTGAACAATCCCACCTGCTGCTCTTCAGAGAGAAGAGAAAAGGTACTAGTTTTCCTTGCTTTGCTGGAGGACCCTTGCCACAAAAGAAGGCTGACTGAGGACAACCTCTCTTTTTGGGTTGTTCTGAAAAGAGAGAGCATCACAGCATCACAGTGCAGAGAATCCATACTGGCATGAGGCAGGGGTATTAGCACTTGGACAAAGGTTTCTGTTTTGATAGTGAAGTTTAATTTGCAACTTGTGCTACTGTTTCATTTAAAGTACATGAACGTCCATTATTAAAGGTAATATGGCACCTCTGTTAGATACATTTGTATACTTCATAATGTTATAAAAAAAAAACAACAACTGTCAGAAGGATTTCAAGTAACATTCTCTACTGCCTTCCAACATTTTCAAAAACTGTAACGGTTTTAAGAAGCAGGAGACTACACTCAGACTTCTAAAATCATTGTAGATTTCTTCCCAGTTTAGCATTGAACATCCAACAGCTGCCAACGCCGGTGAGTAGGTTTCTGTTGTGAGAGCAAAAGAACTGACGGTTTGAAAGACTGTGTCCAAAGGGGTTCTGTTCTACCTAATGGTCAACAGGAAGTTGTTCAAAGATCAGTATGTAACTTGAAAGTTAACAGGAATCATGATACCAATACAAATCTAGTTCTGGGGAGGAGAGGCTGAGGAGAATCATAGAAGCTGCTAGACCCCACCTGAGATGTTTGGTGGACTTTTGCATTATCTATCATGGGTAGAGTGCCACATCTCCATCCACCTCTTCCTATTCAGATCACAGCTAGGTCTAGCTTTGCAATATATGTCTTAGAAATCTCACCTCCTTAAAATTTGCGATGCAAAAGGCCAAGAGCTCTCCTTCCTGATAGTATGGGGTCTCATGCAAAGAGAAGGGTTATTTATCATCCACCTTTGAAAGAAGTATGAGAAAACAATTGCCTACCCCTCAGAAGGAAAATACATTGTATGACTCAACATTCCTGTTTGGTTCCTGAGAGCAATTTGGGTCTGAAGGCAAAGAAGTACCCAGCAAAAGAAAAAGATGGTTCTGAACAACCTTGCAAGCCAATGACAGGGAATTGTTAAACCCTTTCTTGCAAGGGCAGGTTGAAGAGCAGGGCATTTGAGTTTGCAGGATATATGTAAATGTTCTACATATTTCGGACCTCCAAAGCATTAACAAGCATTGTTTGAATGCTCATCATCATTAGGCAGAAAGGAAGGGAAGTCTTAATGGAGGCAGGATGACAGCTTTCCACTTCAAAGGGGAAATTTACTTGGCAACAGTAGCCTCTCTTTTCCTGGACTTCTCACAATCCTCATCCCTAACCAGTCATCTGGCATGTGCTTCAAAACATCAGCTCATCGTTATTCACAGTATTGCTAGTATGACATTTCCTTTAGTAGAATTTCATATGGTTTTTGTGGTATTTTGTTATTGTTTCTTTTATGAATATTAATAAGGTTTTCTTAAAGGGAACTGGAAAAGAAAAGTAAAAAAGAAATTCAGCTTCTGAGGTAAACAAAGGAATGAAACAGAAAGAAAAAAAAAAGGAAAGAAAAAATAAATCAACCAAAGAAACTATCTTCTAGATTTTATAGAAAAAAATCTAGCTTTATCTAGTTAAAAATAGCATACTGAAACATGACCTTAGCATCTTACATTCGAAATGTTAATATAGAGTAGAGAGTTAGTATTCAAATGTTAATATGGAGTAGAGAGTTAGTATTGTTGATATGTTGATGGTGCAAGAAAGATGAGTAACTGTGAGAAGGTTTGTTAAAATATTTAAAATTAAGCTTGCCTTTCTTCATTCACAGTATTTTCAAGATTGTGTCCACATACATGAAATGATACTACTGCTAAAGACTTATCACTATTGCTTCAGTAAAAATGTGAGGGTTCATAGCACATCTGTGAAATGCTGCAGTCCAAGGAGGAAAGGAAGGAAAATCTAACCTGATATTCCTGAGACTTTTGGGGGAAGAAAAAAGAGCATTCCTGCTATGACTTTCAAGTACAGTGAAAATACATGCCCTGTTTATTCATCACTAAATAAGTTCAAACCTGTATTAAAAATAAATCTAAAACCTTTTGCATATCATCTTCAAACAAAGATAATATTTTATATCATAGAACATAAAAATAAAAATGTGTATACACAACGGTAGTTTGTAAGTATACATCAGGTAGCCATGTGATGCAACATTAAATATGTGTAGCAAGGATTCTGCTGTTGTCAGTTTACTAGAAGAGATGAACTCCTCAAGCCTTCTACTGTTTCCAAATCATCATTTCTTTCATTTCTGTAGTGGTGTGCTGTCAGTGTTTGAGGCTCAATGTAATATTATCTTGGTGCTGTGGTGAAAATATGCCCTTGGGGTTCACATGCTCACATAAAGAATTGCTTCTAATGTGCCTTGTTTGACAATTAGGCAGACCTTTGATCGCTCTTGAGCACAGAGGAAGAAGAGCCTTTAATAAGATCAGTGGGGATGCAAAGTATCTAGCTTTTATTTTTGACTGTTGTACATTTACTATGATCTCATCACTTTGTTTCATTTAAATCTTGGTTTCTCCCTCTGGAAAATGAATATATTAAAAATATATCAGCCTCATAAGTGTGACAGGAGGATTAATCAATCTGCCTTTACAAAAATCCTCAACTGGAACATGACAGAGTAATAGTTTTTGAGAATGTTTACTTCCATAAATATTTTCCTTCTTCAGCCATTCATCTGCTTGCCATTTTCAAATATGTTGCTCCAGCTTTTAAGAAACATTTTTTTTTTCTTTTTTAAGCTGCAGATAATTTAAAGCAGAGGAAAAATCTAAAAATATTCTCAGTATACAAATATAGCCCCTCCAATTTTATTTTCTTGGCTGTATTTACTAAAGCCAGAGCACTTAGGGTATGACATAAAAATATACAGGAAGACTTTCAGACATTTTCTAACACATACTTTTCCTGGTAAACAAAAACTATGAGCTTTTACATGTGTATTAGCTGTACAATTAGGTATAACTTCAAGTAGATTCAAAGGTCTATTGGATAAAGGCCTGAGTTCTTTTTTAAAATAAAGTTGCTATAAATAGGCAAGATTATCTCTGTTTTTCAAGAGTAAAATCTGTGTGTAGACCCAAGAAAGTAGATTTCCAACATCTTGCAAGAACTGTGAAAAATCTTGTTTCCCTCATTCTTTCTCAAAGTCAAAGGAATTTCAACATAAAATATAGTATACATACACAACATAGCGTATATATGGACATGAACATCACAGCAGGGCTCTAAAGAGAGCTAGATGTAAAATTGATCTTATGACTTCAGTGGAAATATTAAGAAAATGTAAAACTCAAACAAGGTTTTTAGAATTGGTACTTTAAAATCATGGATGTTGGTACCTTTGGCAGCTTGAAAAAGGAGACATTTCAACACAGAACTTAAAAAAAAAAAAAAAAAAGAAAGCCCTAAAGATCTTATTTAATGGATTAAGACAATAAATAAATAAATAAAATCTGTAAATCAAGAAAAAAATGTGGTTTGCTAAAGACACTTTTTACACAATATCTAATAAAATATTTAAGTGACTTGCAGAAATTAGACAGAACTCTATGTCAGAACTCTATGTAGAAATTGGAATTACTCTGTCTGCTTTGTGTATGTATACATAAGCAATACGGAGAAGCAGGACTTGGTATTTGGAAGCAAGCCAGAAAGCTGCATTATTTGACAGTAAAAACACACTAGTTAAATTATTAATGCACATCTGTTTTCATGTCAGTTTTTAGGCTTTGCATTCATCTGGTTTTTTTCATCCTTAAAAGTAAACGGACATAGCCTCCCAAAATTGTATCTGTTGTAAAACAGGTTCATGTTTGGAAAAAACATAAGAAGCAGAGCAAAAAATAGAGCTATCTTCTTACTCCATCCACAAAAATCTGCAATAGGCCCTATGAACTATTTTTTTTTTTCAGTAAGTTAGACACAAGAAGCAGAAATGAACTGGAACAGAGTATTACTTAGTTGCTCTTTTTCAAAGATCTTTTTGTGAATATTGAAATCAGAGATATCCCCTATCACCAGGACATAGCGGAGTGCTTAGACAGCCCTACTTGTACTGAAAGTAGTGAAGGCTGGGGAAAAAAAAAAAAAAATCTTGTCTGGGAGAAATGAGGAACTGGTGTTAGATGGCTTAACTGAAGCATCTAATCCAGAGCTTCAGTGCTTCAAACTATTATATTTGAAACTAAAAATCTAAAGAGAAGGGCTTGACTTTGGTCTTGTATGCTTGGAGTAGCTTCAATGAAATGGTGGGGTTCCTTCTCCAGGGCAGCCTTTCTGAAGACTAGTAAATTTCTAGAGTTCATGTAGCCCTCTCCCAGTCTCCACTAAGCAAGTTGCAGTTTCTACAACTAGCCTATGGAGAAGAATTTGTTTCAAGGGGATTTTGGAGCAAAGTAGAAAACGCACCATGGAAATATAATGATGAGTATATCTAATTACCACTGCTGTGTACAGTTTTAGGTGACATGGTGGTTAAAATGCTCTTCACCAAGCTGTATTAGCTCCTCTGTTGGTAGATCTGCACGGGTGAAGAAGTGCGCAAATGACATTAACATAGATATTTCCAGCAAAGCTGCAGTTGCTTGGCACTCGGCATCTGGTGTTGCATGAAATGAGCTCTTAAAGCTCTTGGGCTGCTGTGACTGTTCGAGCACTTCCAAACACTGACGTAGGCCTCAGCAGTAACAGTTGTTCCCTCTTCCTTTACATCCTGTGGTAGGGTTGAGTGAGGTATTGCGAGGCTATCCCTCCTGTCAGCTCAAGGGCTAAACTGTGCTGCTACAGGGAGCCACCTCATGGCTACTGAGAGTTCTCCACCCAGCAGAAATCAGCTAGCAAGAGCAGAGCATGGGGAGATTTTTGCCTGGGTAGATGAGAGCAAAAGGAGAGTGGATATAGACAGACAAGAAAGAGTGGTGCAAACAAGAGAATCTCACTGGCAAGAGATGTCCATATGACAAGGCAACAGGCCTCAGAAGGAAATACCAGATAAAGATGCTGTTTCAAGTCTTGCTGTGAGTTCAAGAGAACAGAAACAAAGTGAGTTAAATACTCCGCTGCCAACAAAGATGTTTAATCATATATTTTAATCATATACCTCCCGATACCATGAGCTGCATCACATTTTCAGAGTCAAACTTAGTATCTTGTGCTGGGACCCCTTCTTCTGCCCTCTGAGCCCCATTCTTCTGGATTCTGTAAGGGAGGTACTTTGCTTCTCTCAATCAGTTTTTTTGTTTGTTTGGTTGTTTGGTTGGTTGTTTTTTAAGTTGTTCTGCCTCAAAGTTAGATTGTCTCAAAGCAGAGCTTTTGTGACTCACTCATTTGTATATTTTAAGTAGAGATAGGAAGAGGGGAAGGAAGTAGCATTAATAAAAGATATAAATAAAATGCATTGTTCTATGTGACCTTCTTGAAATACCAGATTAATATGTGCTTGATTTAGTTCTTTTTCTTTGTCCATCTAACAAGTAGTTTCATAGAACTATGTTGTACACAGTTTATTTTTTTACCACTGAAGTCATGCACGCCAGCATGGGTTATTAGTACTGTGACAGGAGTTTTAAAAGCTCAATAACGTGAGCAGAAACCTTTTTAAAAAGGAAAGATTTCATGTGCGTCACTCCTGAATGTATTTAACTTTAAAGCACCTGCCTTAAATTGGAATATGTTTCCTATTCATTTCTTGAGCTACTGTGTTTGAATAAAAGCTCTCTCATGATCCTTGTAGTCTTACTACCTGCACTGTAACCACTAGACCAAAGAACACAAAGACCTGGAAATCATGATGCTGCTTTCTGTTCCCTGCTCTGCCATGTTCATAGCAATCTCTGCTGTTTCAATTTCCTCAGCAGAGAAAGGAAGAGGTGATAATACTTTTAAATATTTAAAGTAATTTTTACCAAGTCCGTGGTTGTTATTAAACTCCAAAAGGCTGGCTTCTATTTTATATCTTATCTTACCACATTCCAGTGAATCTCAGAATATTTTACAAGTTATGACTTTATTCCAGCTCTTCTGCGAGATAAAAGCCAAAAAGGGATCACATAATCTAGCTCTACAATGGAGAGCTCTGCAGAGATTCAGGTAGAGCTAACTGAAATTTGGATTTCTATTTTATGATTAAATTTTGAAATTTGTCTTTGTTCAAATTCGGAATAAGAAACTATTTGTGGAGCTAGTTTTCCTTTCTTTTGGTTTTGCAGAGCTCAAATAATGTCATTAAAGAAAACTGTTGTATGGGATCTACTGTTTTTAAAAGTGCAGTTGACATGTCAACCAGAACTTAATCTTCTTTTAATTATTATTTCATATTTTTCATTAGTAATAATTACAACATTAGACTAGTAATACTATTGATGATCTAACTTGATATAAAATAAAATAGAGAAGCATTTTTTATTGTTTGTTTGTTTGTTTTTAAGCACTGGGGGTCGTTGTCCCTTAAAAGTGACTGAGATATCTTCTTCCCTAAACCAATCAACATTATGTTAACCTAGTTGTTGCTAGTATAAATACAACATGAAAGTGCAAATGTTTGAGCAGGAAAAAAAAAAATCAGTACCAATTAACTACTGTACTTAATTATTTTGTGAAAAGGAATATTTCAGTATTACGAATGAAATTCAAATGATGCAATACATTATTAAGATAGAATTCCTGCAAAAATAAAGCCACATACATGAACAACAAAGCTATTTCTGAACTGAATATGATCTACATTAGACGATTCTGTTGAAATACACACTTCTCCTCTTTATTTGGTTCTCTCAGTCCTCTTGAATTGCTCCATTTGTTCTTCCATTCCACTACTTGGTCAGAAAGTCTTTCCTCAGCTGGGGTGCATGGCATTCTCACCCAGATTCCCACATGTAATTGTCAAATACAATTTTTTAAGCAGGAAAGTAATAATGCACTATGTTATCCAAGCCTGTCTGCAGCTACCTAATCTCATCTCTGTTCAGCCTCTCTTTACATCTCTTACCATACTGACTTTGTATGGAAATAAATCTATCACATTACAGAGTGCCAAGAAAATAACAAAGTCACCTTTAACTATGTGTAGTTCAGAAAGAGTTCATATATGCTTAATGTTTGTAATCACTTGGATAAGATGTTCTCTTGACTAATCACACGTTACAACAGTGTTCTTTGTGTGATTTGAATAAGGCCAGACCAAACAGAAAACAAACAAATGAGTAAAACAAAGTAGGGCAACACTAACACTGTTTCCCCCCCAGTGGTTATTCATTAAGTAAATAAAAACTTGCATTTAGATCATCTGTGAGCAAGTTGTTCCTCTTCAGGAAAAGATGTGCATGTGTGTGAAATTTCTGTGAAGTGCAGTCTATGATTAGAATGAGTGATTCAGATAGCAAATGATACATTTATTCAGTTTTTCCACAAACGGTAGCTTCAGAGAGAGCAGACCTGTGTTCAGATAGTCTTTCTACAGCTAATGAAGGGAGTTCCTCCAGGGGCTGATACACAGTGCATCAGTTCAGTCGTGACTTGCATGCTAAAGCAACTTCCCTCTATTTCCTCAACCACAAAGCAATAATCACACCCTGTGATCTACAGATACTTCCAAGGGTGCTGCAAGGCGTAACTAAGAGCAGCAAACTTTTTCACAGTATGCTTGAATTCAGTTTACAGGAGTTTGTACCTGCAGTAAAAATTTAAGGGCTGCAACTAAAAGAAATTGAAAATCACTGCAATAGATGGAGCCTAATAGGATTGTCCTTGCAAATCTAAAGTTAGCTGCTGTGAGAAAGCCCTATGTGCTATTTTCCATTTTCAAGGCTGTATAAACACACAAGGTTTAATCTACTGAATTAACACTGTTAGGTGAAAATTTAGATCATCCTGCAGCATTACACTGCACGGTCCGATGCACTTATATAAAGCAGTTCTAGGATGCTCCCAGTTACCAATGTCGCCTTCTTCTTTTTTATTTTTTTACTGTTTTTGGCTTATTCCCCTGCCATGCTTTGGTAGACTCTCTCTCTCCTTTTATTTTCCCCTCTTAAAAAGATTATTTGCTGCCATCTACTTGGCACAGTCAATTACAGCAGAGCAAAATGCTACCAAAACAGAATGGTAGCATCTAACCTCTACTTGGATGAGGTGCAAAGAGATGGTACAGAATGTTTTCCTCTTTTCTTTTTCTTTTCTTGAATCCCTTTTATTTATAATTAAATTCAGTCAGCACAAAACTGAGGTGACAATACTGCTGCTGTATAGCTCATAAAAAGCAGTGTTTGACAGTGTTAGAGCAGGGCACCCCTGCTTTGTAACCTATGATAATTTACAGTTGCTTCATGCATTTTGGTTTAGGGAGATTCATTTTCCATTTTGCCTTGTTATGTCTTTGAAGGAAGGTACACTAAACTGCAGTGCTACCTGTATGCTTGGATTTTATAAAAATCAAAAGGTGCAGTGCTTAAACCTCCCAAACAGCTTGTGTTAAAGCTACACCTCTGAGACACAATTCCTGTTCCTTTGCACATGCAAGAGTACAACCCAGCAGTTTTGCAAATGCAGGAGAATATCTGTGCATGTATGAAAACCTAGTTCTTTCTAGTACTAAGGAGGACATACATCAGAAGGGTTAAATCACCTTATTCACAATATATGCAACAGGTTGGCCAGTGAACTGCTTTCCCCACAATGTGGTCCTAAGGACACCCAGGAAATGCTAATGAAGGATGAAAAGGGTGACAACAACTCCCTTAGTCTGTCTAGTTAACTCTGTACCAGCTCAGACAGATCACAAACCCTCCATCTTCTTCATTCATCACCAGCACATCTGTCTTTGCAAGTTTTCAGAGAGGTCTGATTAAATTATTCATAACAAGATACATCAGCCTAGGAAACAAAGGCTTCCTTCCCCTTGCTGTCTTTATGCTTGCAACAAACAGAGCACAGCAGAACAAACTTACCTGATGGCTGTGGCCTGTTCTGTGGACACAAGTGGATGAATGAAATGCAGTGTTTTTGCATTTACAGACCAAAACCACACCCCCAACACCAAAAAAAGCCAAACAAAAAAACAAAAAACAAAACAAAACAAAAAAACAAAACAAAAATGAACAAATAAACAAAAAAAAGCCCACCAAACCACCACCGATAAAAACAACAAAAATCCCCACCCAAATGAAAAAGGAGGTGCATGCGTTGAATAATCCTCCTTGATCTTCCCAGTAATGGGGAGAGACAGGAAAAGAAACAGACAAGCCCAGGTCATCAATGCCTGGCTCCAAGACTGGTGCCTCCACCAGAATTTTGGGTTTTATAATCATGGAAGAGTCTTCCAGATGAGGTCTGCTGGGTCCTGATGGGACCCATGTGTCTGAATGGGGGAAATGTTTCTTGGCCCCCAACCTGGTAAGACTGATTGAGAGGGCTTTAAACTAGTATCAGTGGGAACAGGAGATACCATTAAGAACACTGAGATTAAACCAAGGGATGGTAGAGCACCATCTGAGGGTAGCAAGGCTAAAGGGAGCATCTATGCCACTCCGGGGAGTGCTGTAGGTTCAGGAGCACTTCTGAAATGCTCATATGCCAACACACGCAGTATGGGGAACAAAGAGAACTGGAGGCTTTTGTCCTTTCCCAGAGCTACGATATCATTGGTATTACAGAGACTTAGTGGGACGAGTCCCATGACTGGAGTGCTGGGATAGAAGGCTATGCACTCTTCAGGAGGAATAGGCAGGGCAGGTATCATGGAAGCGTTGAACTGTCTGTAAGGGAGAGATTAGACTGTATAGCCCTAGCTGGTAGGGATTATGCAGTAGGGAGCCTCTGGATGAAGATTAAGGGGACGTATTGCAAAGCTGATGTTGTTCTGGGTGTCTACTATTGACCACCCACCCAGGACAATGGCATGAATGAGCTATTCTATGGGCAGTTAAGGAAAATCTCGGGATGGGTTGCCCTCATCTTCATAGGAGATTTCAACTTTCCAGATATAAACTAGGAATATTATACTATTGTGACAAGTAAGTCAGGGAAATTCCTAAAGCATGTTGAAGATGACTTCCTGTCACAAGTACTGAGTGAGCCAACTAGGAAAGGTGCCCTCCTAGCTGTCATTTGAGAATAGGGAAGGTCTTGTGAGAGAGGGAGTTAACATACCTTTTTCAGATACTCACTTTCTACCTAACCTTTCCATAAAGTAGGTGTCTTTCAACAGGCCCATATAAGTAAAAGATTTCAAACAAATTCAGAATGACATCTATCTTATAAAATTATGTTCAGAAGATTGCTTTTTTCTTCCAAGTTAGACAAAAAAAACAACTCTTAGCCTAAAAAATACAAATTGCAACAGAACAGTATCGCATACACTGCCCATACTGACATTACCTATTACATGCATTACCCAGAGTATATTTGAGGAAAGCTGCCAAGAAATAGCACCAAAGACAAATAATCATGTTTTAAAATATTTTGACTACCCAGGAATTAGAGGAGTTAGAAATTTTTTATCAAGGGTTGTAAAGTGTGCTCCCCTCTTCTAACTCTTTTTTGTTTTATTTTAAATAATTTTTGGGACTTTCCTATTCTGAGGTCAGTAATTTCAGTTTATCTGGTCAGTTGCTTTATTAGCAGGGACATTCTGTGAGATGAAGATGCTTGCTCATCATCAACACCTGGTGCATTACACTGACTCCAGAAAGTGCTCCATAAACCAAGCTTTGAGACATTTTGGCAGGCTGCTGAACACTGCCTAGTAGCCCCACTTTTTAACTTCGTTCATTTAAACTGGACAGCTGCAGCATATGAGAAGTCAGATGTGACCGTCTTCTTTACAGGATTTGTGTAGGAGGTGAATGGGAGGAAGAAAGAAGGAACAACAAATAAATCAGAAAAAATAAAGACAGGAAAGCCTTACAAAGCATCCCTCAAAGAAATAGGAAAAATTAACACACTTAATAGGCATGAAGTGCCACAACAGGTAGGAGAGGAGTGTTGGAAAGCACACAGACCCTATATAACTTGCTAAAGAAAAAATGATGTACATACAATAAATGGTGTTCTGTAAGGGAAGTGCTGTCTTCTCCTCTCCTGCATCAGGTCACATCACAAGTAACACATCACAGCCTGTGAAGATGATCATCTCTAGACGTGCCTTCCAACATCAATGCTTCCGTTATTCTGTGAATTAGATATACTTGTGGGTAGGTAAAGTTTATGTGATTGATTTTATCCATCAATAAAAATATACAGATAAATTCATTTATCTGTAGCCATTCTACCAAACTTTTGTGGTATCATCAAGAGTTCATTACAGCAATCATTACCAAGCAGCCTCTCATCTCCATTCAAAATGTCAGAAAATTAGATCAAATTTGTGTTTTTCTACTTTATAATTTTCAAATGATGAAACATATTTTAAAAAATATTTGGAGCCAAAGAAGAAAAACACAGAATAACAACCCCTCCATACCCTCTGAAGTATCCTTCTGAGCAATACAATAACATTTTAAAGTCTCCCTCTCTCTGGTTTCTTGGTGGGGAAATTATGTGGACATCTGTCGACCACCTTCTGTGATAACAGTAATCTTCCTCAGAGATTATTGACATCAATTTCTGAGGTTCTATTATCTACTCAAAGATGTCTGCTCAGGTAAGACCTTTGCAAACTACTGTTCATCCTGGATTGCAAACCTCCAAACTGCAATTTAATCCGGACAAGGGGAGTTAGCTGCTCTTCTTCCTTACTAATGGTTCTTCAGCAACTTTCTGCTCTTCAGTAGGAGAACCACCACATACTAGACCACTCAGAGTCCTTACTGCTCCCAAGAAGGTTAAAACTATTTAACATCTTTTCTTTGGTCAATGCTCTTGCTGCATGTGATTCTGATAGATAAGCATGGCTACTCACCAAAGGTACCTTTAGGCCTGGCTGCCTTGGGTAAGGTTTTGTAACCATATAACTATCTGAGCCTTATGACCTGATTAATTCTGGAAATAATTCTGATGTATCATAAAATAAAGAAATTCAGACAGATATTTCAGGCCTGTCTGTTGTTTCTGCTCGCTCTTTTCTGTCAGATGCCAGCAGCATTTTTCCTCCTTTGGAGTTCTCCAAGCTTCCTCATCTCCTTTTGGGCCATATTTCACACCATAAATTATTTCAGCTAGTAAGTATGCTCCTGAGAGAATATACTGAGAGAAAACACTGGCTCAAGGATTCTCATCATAAATTACATTTACTGAATATCACTTGGAGATAAACTCAATGAGCTTTGGGGGGACTTTATTTTATTTCATTTCATTTCATTTCATTTCATTTCATTTCATTTCATTTCATTTCATTTCATTTATTTTATTTTTCTTGAGGTGAAGGAAATACTATTGTCCCTATTGTAAACACCAGAAGTTAAGCACTGTTTTGCCAATGTCGTGGAGAAAATCCAAAGCATAACGTAAGTTAATCTGCGGAACATATTTTCTTTGCAAGAATCACAGAAACATCTGTTGTTACAAAAAAATATTAGGCTCCTAAGGAAAAGACATGATAGAGACCCAAAGTGACTACTATTACGTAAATGCTCTTGAAGCTTCTTCCTGCATAGCAGGCAGCAAATGGAGTTATTCAGCTCTTGCAGGTAAAAGTTATTGATTCAAGTGCATCCGCACATTTAAATTGCATAAATCTTGCCTTTGTTTTGCACATCAAAATACAAATAGATCAGTGAAAATAGTGATCAGAGACACCTTTATAGCTTATTTTCACCTTTGCTTATCAAAGTCCTCCATTGTGGAATCCCTGCTGCATTAAATGAATGAGAAGGTTGTGAGTAAGGGAAAAAAAATCTGGCTACAGTAAAGTCTAGAATATCTGCCTCAGGCATTTTTATGTGTGGATTCTTCCTTAAAAAGAGAGAGAGAGAGAGAGAGAATATCTGCTTGGTTATAAATGGAAAACTAAAAGAAGAGAGAAGAAATTTATTTTTCTTCCTCTTATTATACAAATGTATCAAAAAGTTAAAGATGGCTGAAGAAATGCAAATGATAAACATCAGAGCCCAGATATGGCCCTATAGAATCATAGAATCATAGAAACACAAGGTTGGAAAGGACCTACAAGATCATCTAGTCCAACCATCTTCCTATCCCCAATACTACCCACTAAGCTACTAACTCATGTCTTGTAGCACCTTGTCCAGGCGCTTCTTGAACACCACGAGGGTCGGTGACTCCACCACCTCCCTCGTCAGGCCGTTCCAGTGCCCGACCACTCTCTGAGAGAAAAAAATTTTCCTGATATCTAAACTAAATCTACCCCGGCGCCACTTGTGGCCATTTCCTCGAGTCCTATCATTAGTTATGTGAAAGAAGAGGCTGACCCCCTCCTCATCACAACCTCCCTTCAGGAAGTTGTAGAGTGCAATGAGGTCTCCCCTGAGTACCTATAGTACTTAGTCACTTAATTATTTCATTTTGAAGTCGCTGTGAATTAGGTGTCTATTTTATATTTAGGGAGCTGGATCCAAGCTCTGGTTTTCCTGCTACACCACTTCTGGCCTTTCAC
Organism: Chauna torquata; assembly: GCA_013399475.1. Taxonomy (NCBI): domain Eukaryota; kingdom Metazoa; phylum Chordata; class Aves; order Anseriformes; family Anhimidae; genus Chauna; species Chauna torquata. The sequence continues at coordinate 5,413 of VXAL01001015.1, read as the reverse complement.
TCCAGCAGACTCCACAGCACCAGACCAGCAGTGATGCTGGAAATGCTTCACAGTGTCCTGACCTGAAAATGCAGACCCAGGGTTCTCTCTAATGAGTCACCACATGGCCCATCCTGTATAAATACCTCTAGCTCTGCTCTCCAGCCACAACCTACTGTGCCTTCAAAGACACTGAAACCAAGGGTCCAGCCAATCCACAGTCTTGTTTCTAACAGTGCTCCACAGTAAATGCTTTGGAAAGAAGTTATAGACCAGAGCAAGGATGGACATAATCCTTATCCTGCCAGATTTTTGCAGCTTACAGCAAGAGGTATTTTAAGGGCTTCCTCATCAGAAGGAATTACTCTTTAGGGGTCTATTCTTCATGAACTTACCTAGCTTCATTTTTAACTGAAGTATAGTTTTGGCCTTCACAATGTCCTGTGTCAATATGTTTCACAATTTATGCTCTTTGTAAAGGACTGTTTCCTTCAGTTTGCTTTGGCACCTGGGCCTGCTATTTTCCTTGGGTGTTCCCTACTTCTTGTACTATGGGAAATAGCAAGTAATCATTTCTGAATTACCTCCTTCTCTACCACCATCAGACATTAGCTCCTTCACTTTCTTTCTTCTTCTCTCTGTTCCAGAATGAAAAATCCTACTATGTATAGTTTCTACATGTATGTCCTGTGTTCTAGGTCCATCTCTCATGGCAACTGGAAGTATGTGATGGCCAGGTATCACAGGCATTCCTTCTCACAAGGGCAGCCTTTTCAGTAAAACTCAGGCGCTGCAAGCATCCATAGGAAGGTGTACAGAATGACTAAAGGAGAAAAGATACACAAGAGTCTAAATGGGTCCAGTAGCCATGGAGATCAGATCCAGGTTTCTGGGGCATCCTTTCTGCACCAGGCCAAACCCTCCATGCAGCTTGCTCTGTCCTCCCTCCAGGAAACCAGGAACTTATGCCTGTCTCTCCACTACATGGCCACCTCCGGCTCCTCCTCTGCCACAACCCCCACATCCTGTGCCTTCCAGATAGTGGTATCACGAGTGTGGATGGAATGATGTGGACAGTATAGTCATGATGACTTAATTGAGTAGAAAAAGAAACAGGGTTGTGCTGGAAAGCATGAGAGTGTGTACTGAACAGGAATGCAGCCATGATTATTACCAAGATTCCTAGTTATAGTCTTTGCCCTACACCTCTACACTTCTTTGTTGCAAAAAGCCCAGCTTTGGCTATGCATAAGTTTTTCAGCTTGCAAACCAACAGGTGCTTGGATAGGACATGTCTTAGGTTTGGACAATATCTGTCTCTGTGGTACACCATGAAAAGGTACGCATTTGCCCTGAAGAACTGTAACGGGGGCAATTGCCTAGCAATGAAACACAACAGAAAGCAAGCAAGAGTGCCTGGGATGGCTTCACTGCAAGACAGTAGTGATATACATTGTGTGTATTGTGAGCATGCAGCTGTTAATGGCATCCACATGCTTCCTTAAGGAGGAACTTCTTTTTGTTGTCTCACGGCTGAACGCAATTTTTTTTTTTTTTTAATCCCTCTAATTGACTATGTACCTGTATACAGAATTTGCTCCCTCATGGCTGTTAGAGATGTGTTTTGGGAGCACTGCTCCAGCCACAATTCTGTTTGGGATTCAAAGCTAGTCAGATCTTAGCACAATCTAATGGGTAATCTTATGAAGATCCGTTAGCTGCTGTTGAAGTTTTCTCAGCAAGAAACACAGTGTGACCTCCTGTTCTGCAAGGACCTGCATACCCCTCCCCAGATGGGTACTCTACGTGTGCACCATACTTGCTCCTTAAAAATAAAAGAAAACCACAAGAATATCATCAGAAGTACAAGCTGTACAAGCTCTCCCAGAGGTATTTGGGATATATCTTATTTATAAGGCCTTCATAGAGTCTGAGCAAAATTTACCTTTGGTCTGGACCTAGAGAACTGCCATTTGAGCAGTGCTGCCCTACACCCTGGCTGGGTTTTTCGGATGAATCATCTGTCAGTGATGTATAAATAAAGCACTGGGAATTCTTGAGTTTAAGTGGCCTACACAATTCTTTGAGTGATGTCCACGCAGTATTATTATACATATTTTTCTCTCTATGGACACAGATGCTAATGTTTATGTTAGCTCGTCTAAATTTTCTACTACCGTTTATCAGGAAGTGAGCACTAAGTTGAATGTGGGAGCAGTTCCAACTTCAGCCAAGGGAGTTTATTTTCCGAAGAAAATACTGTTGACAATAGAATTGGAATTTAGAGTCTGGATCTTCTAAATGCATAGCCAGATTCAGAATTTGTTCCCTAAAATATGGAGCGAGTACAGTAATTGAATTCTGTACACCATCCTAACAGTCTCTGTGTATTTGTGTACGTTAGACTGTACTATTTTCCTGTGCTTTTGAAAAAGGCTTGAGGTGAGGGATTTCAGCAGTTCACAAGGTTTAATGTTGCATGGCACAGTCTGGTGTTCACAGGTTTATATTGGCCAATATTTATTGAATTTTATTGAAGAACTGTATTTTGTTTACATTCTGGCTGGGATTTTGAGATCCCTTAGCCAGACACCCACAAATACCTTATTACTTCTAAAAGTACAGGTTGTACAAAGAGAAGCAATATGCAGGTTGTCAAAACCACGTTAAAGGAACAGGCTGTTTCTGAAATTCAAAAAGATCCGAGGAGCTCCCCGATCTTGTGATTCTATCAGTACTGAGGGGCTTTGCAGCATCTGCTCAGCCTCAGTCATTTAGCACAGGCTGTAGGAGAAAGACCATTTAGCTTTCAGATGCCTCCAGGAATACACAATGGCAAAGAAGGAGAAAAGAGAGCAAGACTATAGCTGGGGCAAGACACCTCCTTGATATTTACAGACTTGATATTTAACTCATAAAGAATAGCAAAAAGCCATTTATATTTGGGAATCTCTCAGGGAGAAAAATTATGGTAAAACAACAATAGGAAAAGAGCCTTAAAACCTTTTTCTTGTTTCTTAAACTAGATCTCTCTCTTGTGCCCGCTTCTCTGCCTTCCTCCTTATTTTTGGCAGAGAACTAGCTGTAACAAGTAATTAAAGAGAGACTTTCATGCTGGGACAAACATGCAGAAATGAAAACATTTTATGTTTTTCTTTGCCAGTATGTACATTTCTCAGTAAATATTATTAAAGATACTTGCATTAGCAACAGAGCTTCTTCTCTTGGAAGCCAAATGTCTTTTTCTGTTTTTCTTCTGCAGTTAATGAGGTCATGAACAATCTGTGTCTGATCACAGTTCTAGCAATGGAGTAATTATTCTCTGATAAAACTCAAGGGCAAGGCTTCATTTTACAGTTAGCCATGAAAAGTGGGAAGGGGCTGATGCTGTATAAACCAGTGAGAGCATTTGTTAAATGTCTGTCACTCCAACATATTGCATGGAAGGGAAAACTGTCTTATGCTTTTTCTAAGACTTGGCCTTGGAATTTTCATTTTTCATTCTTATATCACTTTCGTTTTGAAATCATAAAAACTTGGCACAAAAAAATACGGTTTCAGAAGACTTTTAAAAGCAGCATGCAAGGTAAAAATCCTTTTCAGAAAGAATTTTGCCTGGACAGGGGAATCAGCACCACTCCTGGTCAGACTTATGCCAGAACTTCTCAGAATCTTTAGTCTTCTCAGAGGATTTCCTTTATTTTCATAAAGTTACAACACATACCAAACTTCCAGTTTAGTTTACTGTTTTTGTTTGTTTGTTTGTTTTTGTTTTTGTGTGATGGGAAATTATCCTTGCAAACAGCATCATCAGCCCTAATTTTGTAAATATCAACCTGCATAATCAAGATTTAAATTTATAAAAATATTTATACTTCTCTTTTAGGAGAGGAAAATTATATTTTATAATTAGGCAATAGCAACAAACGAGATGCGTAATTGCGTTATTAGCATGTGTGAATTCAGAATAGGAAGCCCTGTGAAACTTCACTTGGGAAAAAATGTCTTGGGCTTACACAGTAGGTGACTGTTAGTTTGCCAGCTCTTTGCCAGTTCAAATACCAAGACTTACCATGTTAGTTCACCATGGGTCAGATTCACTCTTCAACAGTGGGTGCTTAAGCATTAGTTACATTTCACTGAAGCTTCTGAGAGTGAAGCATCAGTGATCTCTAAGTTTTTTCCATGTGATCTTCTCGTGCCTGAATTTCTCTTCAAAATAAGTTTGCGTAAGATCCAGCAAAGACAGGAAGAAAAAAGTATATAGGAAGAATCTTATTTTCTCCCATTTCTAAAACCTTCCAAAATGAATTAAAGAGATTTCTACTTCTATGTATGTATGTATATAAATATCCGTATGTTTATCCACAACAGACAAAATCTTACCTTCACTGATTTTCACAATTAGTTTTACCAAAGATACAAATTAATTCACCCAGAGAGACTAAAAACGTCCTCCAAATCTTCCTGTCACAAGTACTGAGTGAGCCAACTAGGAAAGGTGCGCTCCTAGCTCTGTCATTTAAGAACAGGGAAGGTCTTGTGGGAGAGTTGATGGTAGGTGGCTGCCTTGTGCCACAGTGACCATAAAATAGTGGAGTTCAAAACTTTTGGTGTAAGGAGAAAAAAAACAAGCAGAGTTGCCACCCTGGACTTCTAGAACGCAAACTTTAAGTTACTTTAGCTACTCTAGAGCTAGTTAGCTGTGTCCACTGTGAATCTGCTCTAAAGAGCTCAGGAGTCCATCAGAGCCAGTTGCTTTTCTAGAAACACCTTTTAAAAGCTCAGGAGCACGCAATCCCATTGTGCTGCAAGTCAGGCAAGTGGGGCAGAGGACTGGCCTGACTGAACAGGGAACTCCTCCTGGAACTAGGCCAGAAAAAGAAAATACATGACCTTTGGCTTCACAGGGAGAATATAGAGCTGCATTTCACATCTGCAGGGAGACAACAAAAAAAGTCAAAGCTCAGCTTGAGTCGACACTGGCCAATGTGGTGTCAGAGAACAAAAAAAGGCTTTTTCAAGTATGTCATCAGCAAGATGTCAAAGGAAAACATTGGACTGATACTTGTTAGGTGACCACCTGCATCAGGTAAGGATGCGCAAAAGGCAGAGTCATTTAATGCCTTTTTTTGCCTCAGTTTTTAATAGTGATGACAGATCTTGGGCTGCCTAGTCCTCAGAGTTGCAGGACCTTGACTGGGCAAGCAGTGACTTTCCATCTGCAGTCATTGAAAATGTAAGGGACCGGCTGCATCAGCTGGACATTCACAAGTCCATGGAACCTCATGGGATTCACCCCAGAGTACTGTGGGAGTTAGTGGACGTTATAGCTGGACCCCTCTCTACAATTTACCAAAGGTTATGGGGAGTCTGGGGAGGTCCCTGCAGACTGGAGACTAGGCAGTGTTGTACCTGTATTGGGTTTACGTGG
>VXAL01001014.1:65689-99275 GCA_013399475.1 Chauna torquata | reverse complement strand
AAAAAAAAAAACAACATGGGACAACTTAATCTGAGTTATCGTCAGAGTAGGAATCCGTAAGGCTGAGTGGTAAAAGTGAGCTGAAACAGTATTTGTTGAATGTTTCAGAAAGTTCAACGGACGATATATAGAACACTAGTGACTTCGATTTGTTTGAGGAAAATCTATAGGACTTTTGTCTAGTGTTCAGAAGCTTAGTCTTCATGCTTACCTTGGACTTGCATGAATTGCAGCAGAAGAGGATGCCAATGCTGTTGCTTAATATTAGTTTTTAAAAATATAAAGACTAAACATAGCAGTTGTGTATTAGTCTTTCTAATCTAAGATTTAGATTCAAATCTTTCATGATACTGCTAAAAGAGTAATGATATTCTCTGTTTCTACATAGTAAGTTGAACAACGTAGTGAGTTCTAACACCTAAAAAGTTCAAAGGAAGTTGTGAAAAATTAGAAAAAGTAGTTGAGTTCAAAATACTCAACTGCTTTTCATGCTTTTGCAGGGTCATCTATAGACAAATGAGGTGCAGGGCACTCACGCATGCAGAAAGCTTNTGTCATTACCATGGTATCTGTGCCTTGTCCATTTACAAAGAGATGCTACCATGTATTTTGTACATTAACTTTCAGAATTTGGATACTAGAATGATAAAAGTGAGCAACCTCTTGCCTTGAGAAACAGGGTTAGAAATTGCATGTGTGCTGTAGATGAAGACCAAGATGATGATGATGATCCAGCCATAGTAATTTTATATTATATATCCACGAAAAATTGTCTTGTACTGTGAAGTGCTTGTGCTTGTACTGTGGTATTAGTAAGTTTTGAGATGCTGAGTAGATTTCTTGCAAGGCAGACAGAAAACAGATAGCATTGTCGTTGTTTGATGTCAGATGTTTATAATAAATCAGTCAAATGACAGCTAGTTTACAAGAGTCTCTAATTTAGCAATTCACAACTCATGCCCTCATTGAGGTTTACAGTGAAACTTAGTATAAGTCATACTGTTTCTCAGTGATAGGTTTGAAGAACAAAATACTTCTTTCCTTTTTACATACTGGATGGGGGGAGCGTTCAGGCTTAGAGTGGCAGAATAGGCTTGGCTAGTAGCCAGCTTGCTGAGAGGTACACTGGGGGGACGTTGCCTCTAGTACATCGCAGCAGTCTATCTGAAATGTAAAACAAGTTTTGTAATAGAGGTGGCAATGTGGTTTGGCAAAACAGTAGCGTTTGGAAAGCATTGTTTCAGATGGGAAAACAGCTGTTATACTTGGTAAGTGACCAGATGGTGATGAAGTATTTGTCTTGAAGGACCAGATAAATATTTAGCAGTCTTACAATTGCTATGAAGCAACTTTTCCTGAAGATGTTTACTGTTATGTGACTAAAACCTAGGTTTTATTATTGCTAGCCTAATGCTCTAAAAAACTGTTTGTTTGTTTTTATTTTAGTATCTTGCACCAGAAGTTATTAAAAAGCAGCCCTATGACAACACAGTAGACTGGTGGTGCCTTGGTGCAGTTCTCTATGAAATGCTTTTTGGGCTGGTATGTACTTAATATGTGGGGGGCAGGGATTGCTTCCCCTTTGCTCCCCCTTTACCTTATGTGAAGTAACCCTGGAATGTTTGTTAAAAATGCTACCTTTTGCAGAGTACTGAAGTACTCCACTTCAATGGATGAACAATTTGTCTTATGCTTAACATAGCATCTGTTTTTCTCTTTTGGATTTTGCATTGCCTCTGAATATCTAAACTTTTACTTTCTAGTGAACTGCTGGACATTGACTCTAAAGACACGTAGTCATGACTGAGGGAATATCAGAGTAAACTGACTTGACAGTGATAATGCCCAATAAATTAAAATACGTATTTTAACTTTGGTCTTCCAGGATTTCTTCTAGCTCTTCTTCTTGATGCAGTATTAAAAGAAAAAAAATCTTACTGTTGCCTCTGTGTAATCACTCTAACAACAGTCTGTTCTATTAGTTTAGTTTTGAATACATCCAGACCTTAAGTAGGGAAATAGATCTGTTTTCCCACTTGATCTTTTCAGGCAAGTTCAGTGGGAGCTTTGAATGTGGATGGCATCTGCAGGTACTTGCGAGTGTGAGAGCATGTTATGAAAAGAGGAGGTGGCAGGAGGAAGCTATCAAGTGTAGAGACTTGGCAGTGGGGATGACTGAATTAAAAGTTAGCAATGCATAAGAAGAGGTAGATTTCTTCGTTTACTGCTAGCAGTTTCTAGTTCTTTCAGAACAACTTGTTGATCCATACACATGAAACAAAATGCTGAATGTGGCTTCGAATTCATGTATAACATTTGTTTTTTTAGCCTCCTTTTTACTGCCGTGATGTTGCTGAGATGTATGAGAATATTCTTCATAAACCTCTGGTTTTGCGTCCAGGAATCAGTCTCACAGCCTGGTCTATTTTGGAAGAACTTTTGGAGAAAGATCGGCAAAGCAGACTCGGAGCAAGGGAAGACTTTGTATGTAATGTCCTAATTTATCAAGCCTTTCTTCATTTAAAGGGACATGACCAAATTTATGTGTGCTACACAGGTTTAATAGTGGGAGATTAGAAAACGCTCTGTTATGTCTGTGTCTGTTTTCCTCCTTTTTATTTCTTCTTTTAAGACGCCGGTTGTGGTCATAAAGCCCTGAAAGATGTTTGGAATAGGAGAGAGATGACTGTTGTGGGACATAATATTTTGAGCTTGGTTGCTGCCATACCTGCCAGCAAAGGAAACACAATTCCTGGTGTACACCTTAGTGGTCACTAAGGTGTACGAAGGTAGAGCTGTTCATAGTGAAACTGGGAAATAATCAAAAGAAAAGGCTATTTTTCTGGTAATGTTACTTTAACTGACTACATGAAAAACTTTCTCAAATGGAGAGGAACACCGGTGCTATGCAAATAGCAGCTCTCTTTTTCAGACTTAAAATCATGGCAAATGTTTTCACAGTGTAACAGTGAAAATTTTGTTTGCAAAAAGGTGATGTGAGAAGGTACAGATGTTTTCAGAACTGTGCGTTGAGGAATGATCTAGAAGGACTCTTCTTCCTTCCATTAATTGTGAGATCTTCACAGTCTTCTGTTTGCAGCCTTAATGTTAGTGTATTGACCTTGTAATAGAGCATTTAGATTGACCTTGTACTTTTTCACAGTAGGAATATGATGAAAGGATCGTAGCATTTAGCATAGATGTTTGCTGCTTCGTAACTATCAAGCATATTGTAGAGTTGTTTGAGCAGCCACTTCTCAGACAATGATCTTCTTTATAAAAAAAACTAACAACTTGAAGGCAGGAGCAGAAACACTAACAGAAAACATTCTTGCTCTGTAGTTGATTTTAAGGCTTGAAAGCAGAAAATGTGATTTTAAAAGGAGACCAGTTGGTAGAGGCAGGCTAACAAACTTTAAGTGCTCTTTTGCCAACTACAGCTTTTATTGCAAAATAAACTGAACGAAGGACTTGACTTCCTTAGGTTTTGTTTGTGCATGCAATCTTAAGTAGTATTTACTGTGATGCGCAGAATGGATTTCTGAAACATCTGTAATCTCTATTCCCTACTGCAGCTTGAAATTCAAAAGCACCCATTCTTTGAATCTCTCAGCTGGTCTGACCTTCTTCAGAAGAAGATTCCACCACCATTTAATCCTAATGTGGTAGGTGCTGTTTTGGCTCATAGCTGCCAAATTTCTGCCTTTGAGGGCTCTTCTATTTGGAAGCAATATTTGTGCATCAAAATGGATGGGAACCCCTCAGTGCTGACTGCACTTCGGGAGTAGTGATGCTTTTGAGCAGTGGTGCTGTCTTTTTTGGCTTAAAACTCACTTGGACGTATCACTGTTTCCTCTGCTCATTCCCATCAAAGGACTACTGATTTTTTGCAGGGCCTGAAGACCAAAGAAGAATTTACAGCCTCTTTATGTGAAGACTTTTCAAATTACTGACTTCATGCTTTTTTGTAATGAGTTTGCAGCCCTACTTTTGTTTATCTTCCTATCAGTTTACATCTGTTTGGTGAAGAAACCTTTGCTGTCTTCTCTCTAACTAAATACTACTGTGCTCTTGTTCTTGGGTGTGTTACTGGGAAGGTGATCTATCATAGTAACTACTGTTGCTGGAATTGAACTCTTTAGTATAGATGGTAAAGGGAGAAAGAGAACTTGGTGTGTAGTTGTGGGGGGTTTATTTCTTTTTAAGTTTTTGCATCTCCCTAACAGTCAGTTAAAAAAGACATTTCTTAATATTTCTTAGGTTTATCACATCGTAAATGTGTGTTACTTTTGGCCTGAACTCCAGCCTAAAAGAAACAAGCAAGCTTTTAATAACTGTTTTCAGGGATGTTGCAGTGTGCTTCCTTAAGCTCTCCATACTTAAATAGAAAAGAATTGCATGAAGTGTAGATGGTCTCAGGAATTAAATTTGAAATCTAAAGGAGAAGCACAATTTTTAAAATGCAATATTAATATGACAAATGATTGATCTTTCTGTTTTCTAGGTTGGCCCAGATGATATTGGGAATTTTGATACAGTGTTTACAGAAGAAATGGTCCCATACTCAGTTTGCATTTCTTCTGATTACAGTATTGTTAATGCCAGTGTCCTAGAGGCAGACGATGCATTTGTTGGATTTTCTTATGCACCACCTTCTGAAGATATGTTTTCCTAGGAAGTTAGAAGCCAACAGTGTTTTGGAAGTCTTGGGATGAACTGCAATGTTAGGGTTATGAACACATTCCAAAATAGTGTAACCTGTGCCTCATTTTGTATGCAGGTTTGAAACCTATGAACAAACTTTCTCTGCTGTATAGGAGGAATTTGGGCATTTTGGATGGCTTTCTCTGGGGTTTGAACTGTTTATTCCTGCTGCAGAAAATATTTTTAAAAAAACTTTAATGTTCTCTACATTTACGTTTTTTTTCTTAAGTAAAAACACTGACTGTTCTCCTCAGTCCCTTCAGGTTTACATTCATACATATCTAAGATTAGGCTGGCACAAACAGCAGCAAATTTAGTAAATTTATAAATGCCTTTGTACCTATTTACAGTGACTTTGTGCTTGAATTGTAACTATGCAAATCATCTTTTGTATATCCTGGTTTAAAAAAGGTAAATGTTTTCCCTGTTATATCAGTTTGAAATTTGTTAACTTACCTGTCAGCACTTACATGAATGTTTAATTTAAGTTAAGACTGAGATGCTTAGAGGATTTCTGTAGAATGAAAAGTTGGGCATGTAAAACTAGATTGTCACTTTTGCATTTGGTGGAGTTCAATCAGTTGGATTATCTGAGGTATGGGGGATTACTCAAAGCAAGGATAAAACAAATTAACTGTATTGATTTAATAACATTACTGATCATGTGTTCTACATTTTTTCCTCCCTGAGATAAATGTCTGGATTTCAACTACATTAAAAATATTTTTTGTTAAAACTATGCTTTTCCAAAGATATAATATGCAATAATCACTGCTACTTTGAAAGGCTATCTTGCTTTAACGTTCCTGGGGTGGGTGAGGGGATCATGCCAAATGTTAAGTATTTTTCTCACTGATAGTTTGAAACACTAATATGTTCCAAATCGATTGTACTTCAACATTCATAGCTACTTATCTTTCTGTGTCCCGTTTTGTACCATTTTGAAATCTTCACTTGATGTTTGGAAAAATAATGTAAATTACATTGGTAATTTCTAAAATGTGAAAAGCTATTGTATTTCTCATAACATAGGCATGTATGGACAAACTGATCTTTCTGATCGACTTTCTGTTTAAGGAAGACTTAACAATGCAAAAATTGACTGCAGGTATAGTGTGTAAAAGCCTATCATGGTAGTAGGTTTATTATATATTACCTGTAAATAACAACTTATTTTTCTGTTAATTCAAAAATGTTCTGTTTTTTGTTCATAAATACATTCAGTTAAATGACTTGGTTTGAGAGAGGTCTGATAAGACACAGATGAGCAGCCAGAGTTAAATGTTAGATAAATTTCAATATTTAAATGGTTTTATTTTTGACAAAATAAGAACTAGCTAAGAGAAATATTATTTATATTGCATCAAGATCAGTTAAAAATTGAGAATATTAGGGACAACGGTCTGTCATCAGAATTCTTCTGAAATGAATGTTGTCAACAGCAAAACATTAGACAAGCGGAAGCTGAAACAGGATTCTTTGCTTATTCCACTTCTCTTGCATAATGCATAAGTAATGCTGAATAGTTGCCGTGTGAGCTGTGGGGAAGAGTCGCTGGGTAAAATAAGTAGGAATTAATACTGGAATGGAAGGAAGGAACTGTATCATTTGTGGGAGTGGAGTGGTGGCTTGGTGCTCATTTCACATAGTGCCACTCTGAAGTTTTGAGAAGTTTGGAAATAGCTGTGCAGCTGTTCAGGACAGCTAGTATGTATATGAATCTTGTTCTTGCAGTTACAATCATTTGGTAGCAAGTGTTTTATTTTTTTGAGTATGTCTTTCTAATGGACTGGAAGGCAGAAGTAGATTTTAAGAAAGGAAATATCCATTCTCATACTAAGCTATACTAAACTTTTACTCTGTGTACCCCTGAAATGATTCTGCAGACTACTGGAACTGCCTTTCGCTTACAGTGAGGAAATGTACCATACCGCAAGTATTTTTTTCTGCCTTTTTGGCTAACTGAGAATGTGTTAACATTTCACTTGAAATACTTATGTTCACTTTGTTCCTTCTACTATATTTCATACTGTGAAGTGCCCCAGTCAGATCAGGACTTGCAAAGGTAGACTAACAGATAATGTGTAACATCAAGCAATAAACCCTCACAATACTTCCATATATTAGTGCTCTTGTTCTCTATCTCTTTGCATTTCATGATGATGCTTTTCAAAGCAAGATGACTAGACTGGAAGTGGGGTAGCCCCTTCACAGAACACTGAGTTGGAAAGTGAAATCCAAAGTTGTGGTAAAACCTGCACAGGAGAGCCTACACAGGACAGCCATTGTATTCCTTGCCTGTTGTGGCAGGTACTTGATAAAGGGAGGTAAAATTTGTGACTAAGCAGGGGTGTTTGCCTGTCCCTAGTGAAAGGGGACTGTTTCCACATTGGAGTACATCTCCCCTTCCAGAGAACCATGTTAGGAGCAGGCCTTTCCTCCTGGTACTGTGGAAGCAAATGAAAGGTGCTGCCTTTGTGCTCTCCAGTCTCCAGGGGGAGAGAGACAACAGGATGGTGGTCTGGCAGTGGTGCACGGCAGCTGTTAAAACGTGAACTGAAATACGGCGGAATTTAGTGGTGCTGTCCTGGGAGGTAAGTTTCCTCGTGCTAAAAGCAGCAGTAGAATGTGCAGTGTTTTCTAATAAAAGAGAATTTGTTTTTACAGTTATCTTGGTTTTTACTACTTATTACGCTGTTGGTACGTGATGCTTCTTAGTGCCCTGCCCGGGGTCGTAGCCGCAGTAAAGCTAAGGCAGCTCCTCTCCGCAGCAGCGTGGCTGCCGGCCATGCCGGGGCGGCAGGGCCTTTCCTTCACGAAGTGGCCGAGGGGGCTGCGGCGCCTTTCCCGCCTGGCGCCGCCGGCTAACGGCTGCCCCGAGCCCGCCAACGGCCGGCGGCGAGCCGCCTGCTGAGGCGGTGCGGGGGGCACGGGTAGCGCCGTCCCGCTGCCGCCGAGTCCCTCGCCACTGCCCTGTGAAGGTCCCCCTCGCCCCTCCTGGGGGCACACCAGCGCCCTCGTAAGGAGAAGGTGGCTCCTCTCCTAGCTGTGGCGGGCAGCCCTGGCCTCCCGTTGTGGCTGGGAGGGTTGCTACTGACAGAGCGGTGCCGAAGGGGGGTTGTGGTGTGGGGAGGAGAAGCCCTGGGGAGTATTTTGGGGCGTGGGGAAGAGGGAGCTGCAAGCTAGGGAGGCGTTGTTGGGCACAATGCCATGGCACACACCAGAGCGCGGCCGAGCAGGGTTACGGGCTGTGGGGGGCTCTGATGGAGTGGGTCACCCCGGTAGCACGACTGGCCGGGCTTGGCTTTTTGAAGCTAGGGCAACGCCGGTGTTTGGTGCACAATAACATGGGCTGTGGCTGAGTCTGTCCCAGCCATGCTTGGTGTCTCTGCTTTCTAGCTCGAGGAACAGAGGGCGCAGGGCTGTGGGGTGGGCAGTGTTGTGGGGGCAGGGACGAAGGCAAGGCAATGTGCTGCGGTGGTTTGGGTTTCTGTTGGATTTTAATCCCCTCTTGTAAAAGATTTTAAGGGATGGAGCGGCAATTGGGAGGGGGTAGTCCCAAAGAAACTGAAAAAGAATCCCTAACGTAAGTTCTCCTTCAATTTGTGCTTGAAATTTGATACTTCAGGCCACTACTACGTATCTACTAGCCAGACCACAGTGTACAATTCTCAGACAAGAAGTTTTTTACACCACTGCCACACCAGTACACCACAGGTACCCAGTTATTTCTCTGCCAGATATTGATCTGTTTGTCCTCCAAAACAGTTCTGTGACTTCCTACGGGGTATCGTTCATAAAAAAAGACCTTTGCTTTCTCTTCAGCCTGTTAATTCTGTGGTTTTGTCCTGTGCCAGGTACCTAAAACTAGTTTGGAAGATTTAAGTGGAGTTTCATATTGATCATCTACAGAGAAGACAGATGACACTTTGTAAAAGAAAATCTGTAAGACAGTAAAATAAATGGATGTGTATATACAAAATATCACCTAATTGGCCTTTGTTCTACCTCAGAAATAAATTCATAAATGAAGTGCTTCGTGTGATGAGATTTTACTCTAAAAATGCAGATATGTAACTGACACAAGGAAAACAACACTGAAGAGTACAGTCACCTTCCAGACCAAAACTGTAGTCTTGAAAGCTTTATCTATGGGAATAAGAACTGATCTTTGGTGTACACTGATGAACATAAATGTTTGCAAGATCTACTCCTTTAGTGGACGCTATAGGAGGTGACAGCAGACTAAGAAAGTCTGATTTAAGAAGGGATGTTGCCCAGTTTCATACTTTCAACAACTATGACTGACAGCCTTCTCAGATAAAGCAGTTATTTGTCTTACTCCTGCTAGGATGATTATGCCTATAAATTATGGGGGAGGGGGGCTAAATGCACCTTTTAATCTGATATGTTATGGGTTGGGCAGCAAAATAATTCATTAATAAGAGAACAAAAATACTAGAGCATTCTTTAAGAATTTACTTTGGGGGTGTAATATGCTTCAGCCATTGGAAAGAACTTTCCATTTAGTGGTGGTATTAAATTAAAGAATTGCATTGGAAAATAAATACTTATTCTAATTTTGTATGGCTGTGTTAACATATATCTTTATCATTATTGTGGTATGGCCAATTCTGACCTAATCTCTTTACAGTTTATTCTGACATTTTGATTAAGAGTGCAAAGGTCTTTTTGGAAGATGAATGAAGAAATACATAAAATGAAGGAAATTGTCCTTATTTACCTTGACAGAAGTGGTGGCCTTCAGAAATTTGTGCACGATTGCAAAAAATATAATGGTATTGCTCACTCAGTAGATACTCTGTTAACATTGATAAGTATTGTTAAATGAATCTGTTATTTTTAAGACACTTTTTGCTCCTGCAGACTCAAAACAAAGTTATGCTGTTTATCGTTTCATTATTTCAATAAATCCTTCTGATATTGCTGAATTGGATGCAACTCTTGGAAACTACATTCTTCATAATCCCATAAAAGCTGCAGAGATTTTTCAGTCAGTAAGTATGTACTTGTAGTCCGAGCTGACAAAAATACATCTTTCATATTTTAACTAGATTTTCCTTTCTAAAATGAAGTTATTTTTCAATTACAGGTATGTTTCACAGCTATTAAGACATTATCATTAATTGAACAATTGCAGACAGAGGCCCAGGTGAGTCTGCATTGTTTTCCCCCAATTACATCTTAAATCTTTTAAGTATGGTGAAGTATTAACAAAGATTACTTTTGTATTAATTTTTCAGCTTTCATTTTCCCTTTGGTTGTAGTAGTCTTTGTAATTAAAACATATTCCCAGAATTTTGACATAATGTGAGATTGAATTACTTCTACACTTGATGTGTTTCTGAAATCTTTTTTTCTAATAGCTATTTATATATCACATTCTGTTTATTCATGTAAGTAAATGGTACGTATAAACAGCAGTTTGAAATAAAAATTATGCTTATGGTATTAATGTAATTGTGTCTCTTGTTAGATTAGTATACTGCTGAAACCAACACATTTGCCACCTTTACCAAGTTATGTTCTCAGTCTTTCTGCATTTCCATTTAATTACACATCTCAAAGATTTTATATGTCTGAAGGAATAGTGATTGCAATGGGAACTGTAACAAAGTATACACAAGGAGCAAGATTTCTTTGTACTGAGGAAACCTGTCAATTCTCTGAAGGTAGTAAAAAAATAAATCAATGCTATTTCAAAAGCTTTTTAATAATTTAGATAATTTATCAGATTAAAAACCTAGCATGAGAGGCATTTTCTTATGCAGTCTTATGATGTAGACTTTCTGTAATGAGCACAGCATGATTTTTATTAATTGACAGCAGAGGACCTTTCCAGTGGCTGCTCAGCATTATTAAATGTTTTGTGAGTACAGCTATGCCAATAATCCATTTTCCTAATCCTGAAGATAGTTTATATGAGAAAAGGTATGTTTCCAGTATAAATCAATAAATTCCCTAAAAGAAAAAAGTCTGTACCAGCAGAATACTTTTTTTTAGGAAGCTGTGTCTTCAGTAGGCCTTCTGTTTGTATAAAAAGACCATAACAATATGCTTAAGTGACTGGCAAAAGCTTCTAGCAGATTTTCTTTAATTAGTAACTGATTTCTGTGGAACAACTTCTTTGAGTAATATACTGAAGAGGTTGTATCTTCACAGGATTAGGTCTTAAGTACTTTTGAGGCTGTTTTGCTTGCTTCTTCCAGTAACAGAGACCATAAAATTGTAAAATAGAAGCTAAATCCCAAAGCTAGGAGACTGCAGAATAAATCATAATGATGTCTTTATGAGGGCACGTACTTGCAGTGATGAATATACACATCCAATGTCATTTCCACGCAGTAGAGAAGAGGCAGTCGGGCACTCCCTGCTGCTTGAAAAGTCAGGCCAAGCTATTTTAGTTGGGAAAGTGTAATAGGAAATTCTGCCATCTTGTGGTCAACCTATAATAAATGATACAGATCATTTTAGTTGAAGCATAGTGTATGAAAGTATGCTTATCTGAAGAAACATGTGGTGCTGGTAAATTTGGAATTTCACTGTCCAGTATTTTAATTACTTCTATGCTTAATGTGAAATTTAAAATGAAAGCCATATCCTCATTATAAACATTTGGTAAATTCTTTTTTTTTCAGGGTTTAGGTACATAAGAGTACATCTGCCTGGAGCTACAGAATCTGCCACAGTGAGGAATGATTTTGTGTGCAGTTTGTGTTCATCACCACTGCAAGAAGATATGAAATTCAGAGTACTTGGTGGTAGGAAATAAGTAGTTTTGTTTTTAGATCTATTATTTCCCTACTTCTGCTACACAGTAAGTAAACAAAATGGCTAAGGGGGAAAACAGCCCCAGAATATGCCAGTCATCTAAGGAAAAAAAAAGAAAAAAAGAAAAAGAAAAACAGCCTGGTACTGTTTTCAAGAGAACTAACCTTTTCCTTGCCTTTATTTTGAAAGATAAACAAATAGTTGAATTGATTGATGCAAAAGTTCTTGATGCTTTAAAAGGATATTCCAACAATAAATCACATTTTAGGATTCAGACTTTTACAGTTTTCTTGAGAGGTAAGCTGAATTTTGTTGGAGATTTGTCAAAACTGTTTTAGAATTGAAATGTTATAATTCCTAGCATTTTCCTTACAGGTCCGTTTCTGTGGATAAAGTGGTGGAGGTCGCGATAATTTATAGTGAGGTTCTTTCTCTAATACAACTGGGGAGGGGGTGGGAATTAGCCAGATCACTAAACAGTATACCCTGGTGATTAAAGAGTATACATAGCAAAACTGTTGTGTTCACTTTATACTTTCATTTAAGTAAAATCCCCACGCCAGCTCTGCAGTATCACATTCTAACTGAAGCTTGTTTTTTCCTTGTTTCTACTTCCTTTGGTCATACTGTTTTGTGCTAATTTCATGTGTTTTTAACATCCTTCCTCAATGTAGCTGTTTTCCAGATTCTGTCAGGATTTTTGGCTTCTACTACCACTGCCTTCCACTGGAAACATTAAATGATTTCTAATGTGAATATCCAACTAAAATCACACCTCACCATCATACTTCCATTAATTTTCTTTCAACTAAAAAAACACCATTATGCTTTGATGGGATATCCAAAGTCTATGGACTCATATAGTTTATTCCTTGAAAACTCACAATAGCTCCAAGATCAGGAGATGATACACTCCAAAGCTGTGTCTATGCATGTATTGTTACAAACCAATCTATAGGTGAGAAACTGAGTTACGCAGACATTAAAATTCTGCTGACTTCAGTGATCAGTGAGGTTAGACAGGATCTCACAAGCTGAGATTCATGTTTGGTTGGACATAACTCTCACTTCCAAAAATAAATGTGACTTTTTCAGAAGATGCACAGAAGTACAAAGGTTCCCAAAGCTGTGTGTGTGTGTCTTTTTGAGATCTGTGTACTTTGGATCTCTTTGTGTGTGTGTTTTTGCTGTCATGTTTATAGGACAGTAACTGATAATGGGGTCATCAGAAGTTTTGGAGTAGGACTGTGTGCTTGCAAACAACTGTCCATTTTCTTTTCAATGCAGAACTAAATGAATCATCCATTTGCATTATCAGGAGTCTACTTTTCCTCACGCAGCCTGCCTTCCTTACCTTTTGCACTAATTAGTTAGAACTGTGTGCTTCATTTGCTTCTAGTCCACCTGGAATCCAACTGTTTTCTGCAACTAAGTGATAAAAATGAAACAGTTCAGAATGTGAAGAAAAGTTTTCTGTGTCTTTAAAAATTTTTAATGCCCTAAAACATCTTCAGGTTCCCCTGTTTTTTATTTTTCATTTCCAGATGAACTGGCCAATAGAATGACAATAGGAAACCACTACAAGATTATAGGAATTCCAGCTTGTGTACAAAATGGCTCACAAGCTACAGCATGCATAGAAGTCAGTAGTGTACAGCTCTGTAAACCAAATGGTAAGAAAGTTCCATTAAAAAAAAAAAAAGTTGAAAAAATTTTAGAACAAAATCTTGAGAATTGGTACAGTTCTCTATTATGTAGAGGTCCAGATTACAAAACCACTGTGGGACCTTCCTCTTACAGTCCTTAATGTGTTCAGTCGGTTGGGAATATCTTTTGCCCACTTCTCTTTCCACGCACTGGGAAATGACAATTATTTACTGCACTTCAACTTCTCCTTTCCAATTTCCCTGTCCATTGGAAGGTACTTGGAAATCATACATGAAATGGACCTGACATTTCAGTTTTTTATTCCTTTCTTATTCCATTGCTATTAGCAGATTGTGTCTGCTACCTTTATAGTGGTAAATAGTGTCAGCTGTTTACATTCTGAATTTGTGCTTAATGCATAAACATCTTAGTTGTTTGTAAGCTTTTGTATAAAGACTGGAATGGTGATTTGTTCTAATACATCTGCATGGCTCCTTTAAGAAGTGTTTGCTAATCTTTCCTTTGTTTTAATTAGGTCCTTCTTTTATCGGTGAAAATTTTAAGTATCTGCTCTCACTGACTTCAAACTCGTGCTGGAGGTTTACAGCCATACTTGCCAATATCTTTGCTTCTCAAGTTGTTCCACCAGGCACTTACAATACTCTTAAACTCGCAGTATTGCTGAGTCTAGTACAGACAAGTGAAAAAGAAAGTGCAGATTACCTGGATTTGTTGATTGTGACAAGTGACACTTTAGTAATTGATAGGTAAAGAGATTCCTTATTTCTTACATAAAATAAAAAAGAGTATTTTTAAAGATAATAGGATTCGTCTTACATCAAAAGCAAGAGACTGTGTTTAAAATATTCTTAGTAAAAAATAACCATGAGACAGCTCTATTTCAAATGGTGAATCTAGATCAGAATTTCACTAATAATGAAAACCCTTAACACTCTTGTAATGATCTCAGTAAGCTTTTAAGACTAGCACTGTTCAGCAGAGGTCAAACTGAACATTCTTCTAAAATCAAAACTGAAGATTGCCGCAGAAGCTGGTGATGATGGAAGCCCAGGTCCCTGCTTTTCAAATCTTGTGTCACTTTAAGCCTTTTCATCACCAACTTCCCAGCTATCAGCATTTTCAGTTAATACGCAGTGTGTAAACAGGTACTGTCCTGGGTTGCTTGGGACAGAGTTACTTTTCTTCATAGTAGCTTCTGTGGTGCCATGTTGTGGACTTAGGAGGAGAACAATGCTGATAACACCGATGTTTTAGTTGTTGCTGAGCAGCGCTCACACAGAGCCAAGGGCTTCTTTGCTTCTCACACCGCCCTGCCAGCGAGGAGGCTGGGGGTGCACAAGGAGCTGGGAGGGGACACAGCCAGGGCAGGTGACCCCAGTGACCAAAGGGCTGTCCCGTACCACAGGACGGAATATGGGCAACAATAAAAGTGGGGGCGGTTGTCGGGGGGGGCTGCCACTGCTCAAGGTCTAGCTGGGCATCAGTTGGCCAGTGGTGAGCAATTGCGTTTTGCATCACTTGTTTTTTTCCTTTTGGTTGTGTGTGTGGGTTTTGTTTTTTTTTTCCCCCCTTTCTTTCTTTCTTACTAAACTGTCTTTCTTTCAACCCGTGAGTTTTCTAACTTTTGCCCTTCTGATTCTCTTCCCCCCATCCAGCTGGTGGGGAGTGAGCAAGTGGCTGAGTGGTGCTTACCTGCTTACCAGGATTAAACCACAACAAATACTTATATTTTTATTGCTCTTTTTCACAAGAACTATTCTGATGAGGTATCGAAAATCATGTACATCATGACACATCGGCCATAAATTGGCTGCTGTTGCCTTTAACCAAATGCTGTTCTGTATTTATGCATTTTATGTATGCATGCCATCACACAACTGTGAACTGTTACCACAATTTCACATACACTGCAGGAAAGTACAGGTTGAATACAGCATCTCCAGTCCATACGCTCAGCTTTACACTTACTTGTGTGAACTGCAGAATTATGCTCTCCTTCCCAACTCAAAACAGGGCTTCATTTTTACTTTTGGAAAAGGTCTTTGAAAGGGGTGTGAATTTTATTTTCATTTGAGAGTTCTTCAACAAATTCACTAGTATCTTTTGTTGTGGAAAAACAATGCTTTCTTAAATTTACCACTTCAAAAATTAATTGTAGAAATTAGTTCAAATTTGAAAAAAAAAAAAAAATGCGGGCTGCAGCTTTTTTTTTTTCCCCAGAAGGTTTAAGAGTAAGGTTTCGTATGAGAAATCATAGGAACTCAGAATGTTTTCAGAATCAAAACATCAGTTTAATATTGAAATAGTTGTGTGCTGTAACTCTTGGTACTTACTGTCATTGTACAGTTTGTATGTGCATATAATATTCTATTATCATTAGCTGGTCAAAATAGATATTTCCTACGTATTTATATTGGCATAATAGCCTATTTACTAATACTGTTTTAATTAATAATTTTATTCCATTTATTAATAGAAGAAATTGTGCTTTGACATCTCAAAATCATTAGGAGCCTTTGACTGTGGAACCAGACAATTTGCAACCTTTGTATGCCAAGGAATATAGTGCAGGTGTAGAAAAAGAAATTCTGCACCCTTCTTTCTCAGAAAGAACTGGGGACATAACCCTGGCAGGCAGAGCTTGAAAGTTACCAGCCTTTTCGTTTTTCCCAGACAGCCAGGAGAATTACTAATCCTCCACCTTCCTCTAGAATAGGAATAGGAGTTAATAAATAGGGGGTTAAATTAGGAGACTTCTTTGACTTCCTAGGAATTACTTCTATCACAAGCCATGATTTGCCTCATACGTTAAATCCATAAGAAACACAGCCATTTTGGCGGCTGTTGGAGAGAAAGCTTGGACTTCTACTTTTCTGTTTAAATGTACTTTAAACTTTTAGTTTTGACAGTGGTTTTAAGGTTTTTGTTGTTGTTGTTTTTGTTTCTAAGTAGATCTTAATATATATAAATGTCATTACAAAGTAATAAGGACAGTATTAAGTTTTGAAAAACTGAACAATAACAATTTATGACTATTATTTAATCCTCTAGGCTTCTGAATTACAGCATATGTCTTCTGCCTCGTGGCATACGACACCCATCCTCTAGTGAAATCTTTCCTTCTGTATCCAAAGATAAACACGGAACTGGAAGTGCTAGTATTCAAGCTTGCAGCGTTCTGCTGGCTAAGGGTGGTATCTGTTACATAGGAGACTTATCTTCATATAAAAAGGATAAACTTGAACTTCTACAATCCGGTAATTTCACATCTACTAACAAATGACGGGACAGAATGAACCAAGCATGCAAAACTGCTAGGTTTGTTCCTCAGTTTGTGGCCCGCAAATGCTGGGAAAAGATATGAGCTATTTTTAACATGTCTGGAAGAAACAAGGACAAAGAAAGGCAAGCTCCTATAAGCTTACTTGTGCTACACAGGCTCCACCACAGAGGT
This sequence comes from Chauna torquata, assembly GCA_013399475.1. Lineage (NCBI taxonomy): Eukaryota > Metazoa > Chordata > Aves > Anseriformes > Anhimidae > Chauna > Chauna torquata. The sequence goes on along the minus strand of VXAL01001014.1, from coordinate 82,657 downwards.
CCATTGATTGGCAAAACAATGACTGGATGGCAAGAGAAGTGCTTCATCAGGCTTCTAGGATTTATGATCTAGCCTTCTAAAGGATTTAGGCACTCAAATAGTCCTCAAAATTGGTGGCATGGAAATGCCAAAACTCATAATCATGACAATTCAGTGAAATATAATGACTGTTTTCAGCTAGTGTGTTTAGAACTAGAATTTATAGTTAAACTAGATCAATTACATAACTGACATATTTTCTCCTATCCTAGTGCTAGAGAGCAGGACAACAACACTGTTCATTCCTGGGAAGAAGTACGGAGAAGAGGCTGACCAACAAGTTACTATTTCAGTTCAGACCAATTTTTGGTCTTACGTAGACGTGGATTCTTCCTCAAAGAAACATGTACCAAAGGACAGCGTTGTAATCGGACAGATGGTAAAGCGTATGTCCTGTTATGACAGGAACTGTACTACGGCAGTCATTTGTGTTTATGGTTATTTCAACTTCTGAAATAACGAAAACAATCAAATTTGTTAGTATTTCCCAAAAAGCTACAACTTCAGTGACTTTAAATCAAGTATCCTCTAAAATGAGCTAGCTTTCCCAAAAGTAGATGCCATTTCTTTTATTCAGAATAGCTTTTGACAACTACTACTGAAACAAAATTATACTGCATCTATTATAATTGATTAGCTAATCTTGCATCAGTCAGCATACACAGATACTGAACATCACAGATTAAAAAAACTGCAATGTTTCTACTAGTCCAAAGTCCAAAATAAATTTTCTTTCTCTGGGACATCTCTTTAGGACTTGAGTTTGCTTCCACCTAACCTTCTAGATGTTTTTGGGCTTCTGATATACAATGAATTTCCTTCCTGTCAACTATCTTTTCCTCTTGTGCATCATGTCCTGAAAAAAGCCATTAATCCTGAAGCCATGCTGTACAGGGTCTCACAGCAGTTCAGAACACAGGATTACGAAGAGGTAACAATTATTATCTAATGATTTAGAAATTCATTGTATTTGGGAATATTATTTCTGGGATCAGAAGGTTCTGTCCTGATACTCCGATTGCTTATTTTTAAACCTGTCAATATTCACCTCCTACTCCTTCCCCCCACCATATTCCCACTAGCACTAATAGGATCATTGGTAAACTTAGCTTCAGTTCTTTAAAAGGGTCAGCATAATAAATTCAGTTTGACCTAGTTTCTGAAAAACATACTAGGTTACTGTTCATATGAGAAGAGATCTCTAATGCCTACTTTTGACAAGAGTAATTTATAATCAGTCATAAAAGTTTGTATTCCATTCTAAATAAAGTGTCAATATCTCTAGTATGATTAACAGGTAACTCAGATTAGTATCTGAAATCCATCCTTATGCATAGCTGGATGGTGACAGGCATCTTTGTAAAAATTACTGGTGAAATATACTGTCCAAACTGTATTACTATGCCAGTAGTATGCTAAAAGGGGTGAAAAACGTAAATTATTTTCCAGTTACTTAAAATTTATACCCTCTCTCTTAGTTTATTTTGTTTGCTAAGAATCTTCATGTTGAACTGAGTTCAGAAGCAGAAAACCTCATTCAGGGCTACTATCTTGCAAGTCGCAGAGTGAGAAGAGATTCTATTCATGGATCGAAATTATCAGCACCTGCACTAAAAATGCTGTACGTCCTACTTCTCATAGAAAAAGAAACACATCTAAATTTCAAATGGAAATTGTGCTAACCAGCTCAGGAGTTTAAGTAAAAAATTCTAGACAAAACACTTAAGTTTTGAAAAGTTCAAGTGTAAAGAATCTTACTTAACATTTATGAATACCATTTATTTTATAGTATTGATTTAAAAAAAAACAAAAAAAAACCTTTCCCAGGCATTAAAAAGTCATTTAAGAAGCAGTTATCATTATTAAAGCTGTCTAGAAAAACAAGAATGGCGTTTAAATTATCATAGCTTTGTATTATACAAGTAAGAAAATGCAAAAATGCTGCAGTGTTTCACAGAAGTGCTTGAAACAGGGCAATATGTAAAGCTTTCATTTCTGCAACATTTGCATTTCTGCAATATTTCCTAGTATTTCTGACATGCTTATATTCATCTCTTAGGATTTCGCTGTCTAAGGCTCATACTAAGCTAAGTTTAAGAAAGAAAGTACTTGAGGAAGATGCATTGATTGCCATCTTGTTGCTTGAATCATCTCTTACCTTAAAACACGGTAAATAAGTCTTTAGTCTTGGGTATATCATTCTCATGTTTTGTCAGCTTGAAAAAAGTTTATCTCAATTGATTGCAATAAGAAAGGTAGTTCATTTCAAGTGAAAGACCAGAATTTCTACTGTTGAGAACAGAGATCAGAAAAAAGTCTTTCAGTTGACCTTCCTGATGAGTCTCAGCGCTGTATGTAATTAGGCCACAGGACAGCACACTGGAGACATCACTCCTCTGGAACTTTAACATTGGTCCAGGTTAAACTACAGACAGATTTCTCTCCCTGGGGAAAGAGAAGGGGTTTTCTTTATCTATCATCAGACACAGCTGCTCGCATACGAACTTGCCAGTGAGAAAAGAATTATGATGTAACACAAAAATGCTAACTTACAAGATTGTATTACTAAGTAATCTATGCCACAGCCCCCCCCCCCAAGAACTGGGGAAAGTTTTATCACGTTTTCACATATGTATTGATTTCTTCTTTGCTTAGGTAAGTCCGCCTTATGCATAGCACCAAATGCTGTATTTCCATTTGACCTCAGTGATGAAAACTCCCTGCAACAGAGAGATATTTACCTACTGCAGTGTCACCATCAACTGCTTAAGTTCATTGGCACGTATGGCCCAGGAATGCATGTTAACACTAATGAAGAGTGAAGACTCCACTCTGCAAGTAAAGCCTGAAGCTTCTACTTCAGCTTTCTGGGACTGCAGTTAAGGAGAAAAATACAGCTATGCTTTTAATATTTTCACAAGACAGGTCAAGTGCTATTTTGATAAGGAATAAAGCATAGTGACAGGATTTAATTACAAGTTTTCTGACAGTGTTGCTGAAAGGCAGAAGTGATGTTTTTAGCCTGGAAAGCCATGGCTTCAGAATAAAGCCGCAACCTGAACTTCTGTTCCTGGCTACCACTACTTCTATCACTTAAATGAACAAAGTTTTTAGTAAGTCTACAACTAACAATTAAAACAGGAGTACAGAATCTAGTATTTTAACTATAAACTTTCTGTAGTTTTTCCTTTCTTTTCATATGTATTACCCAGTGAGGGGTAGCTTTAAAATGTTAAAATTGTTTTTCTAGTGTAAGACAACTTTCTTAAATTATTATTCATGTACTATAAAGGTTAAAATATATCAGTATCACCATACTGCTGGATGTTTTATGTCTTGCTATTACATTATAGCAACATAGTATTAGACTAGGATGCTGGTATGCTCCTGCAATCTGAAAAAAAAAAACAAAACAGTATTTGCACAACATGACCTTAGATAAAGACTGCAGGGGATAGCAGAACCCCACAAGAAAGCAAGAAAATTAGTAGACCCAGTAGGCAGGCAGTTCAACAAGCTCCAAGTCTAACTACCTCATTGCAAAAACAAGTGTAAAGAATAGTAAGGTAGATATATGCTCTTCCAGCTATGGACTTTCCTTTACTCTGTCCTCCTAGTAAGTATATAGCAGTAGGCATACCACGCAGTAAGTTTTACATCAGAGGTCCATGTTAAAGAATGCAGCAGAAAAAACATACAAGCTTCTATTCACATCTGGACAAGCTGAGCAAATACTGAAGGCTTGTTGCGACTTCTACACCGGAGGTCATCCAGCAGGATCATGGTGTTACTGCTCGCATAGCCTTAACAATTCAGGATTTTATTTATACAAACATTGCATCACCAGCAGAACAGCTGCCACCATCAACACTATAAACACTCATTTAGACAAAACAACACACAAGTTTTCCTACATGTTTTAACCTTTGATTTATTCAAATTTGATCAATTTATTGAGTACACTTAAATATTCATACTGATTTCTAACAGTGTCTGCAGGGCTTCTTCTCTTTCTAGAGTCACGCTCTCACCTAACTTCATTCAGGTATTATTCTCACATTTCCACCTAAACTCCTGCTCCTCAGTCTTACTGAATTTCTTTCAGCATGATGTTAAGTCACAGGACTTCACTTGAAGCACATTTGAATCAAGCAGCATTTCTGAGAAGCAGGAAGGGCCATGACAGCATTTCCAAGTGCATTAGAAATCCACACTTCAGACTGTTCTCAAACTAGAAAAAAAGCATTTCAAATTTAGTCAGTTTTCTTTAAGCTTAATCAATCTTCTACAACGTTACTAACTTTACTGGCATTTCAGATTCTAAGATACACATCAATAACTAGTCAGATGGGTAAACGGCAAAGATTTCATCATTATGCCAGTAAAATTACTCCCATAATAGACTCAGAGTTCTTTTATAAATTATTTCTGATAAGCCATACTAAGGAATGTATACGCTTAGAAGAAAAATTTTCTGCAAAAAGAACAACTGTTTTATCCTTGCCTCTCCCCAGCTTCTTCCCTGCAATGTTTTAAGCAAAAAATTGTGAGACTTGTAACAGTACCACAAGTCAAGAAACAGCAAAGTCAGTCAGTAAACCAAAAGTGTCCTTGACTAACAGGCCACATCTTCAGCTGGTGTAAGCCAGCAGAGCTCCACGCAGCACCAAACACGGCCAGTGTGGGTCTTCATCAGCTAGCAGTATGGCTTACGGGAGCCTGAGTGTTGTGCTATCACAGCAGAAAAGCAACTTACCTTCTTAAGCACCCATACTTCTAGAAATCAACAGTCTGCTGTCGGCTGTATGTACATACAGTTTGAAGACACCACAGGGGTCATCTGAGAACACCTTTAAAAAGAATAAATAAAATCAGAAACAAAGGTAGCAAATCAACTTGGAAAAATCCTATTAATGGGCTGGCACATCAGATACAATGTTATTCATCACAAAAATCAGTTGGGTAAACGGCAAAGAGTCATCATCACTATGCCAGCAAACAGCTTCCTGCCTCTTCTGAGACTGGTGCTATTTTTTCCCGCGTACCAAATGCAGGGGGATTTGTTAAGCTTGTCTCAAGAGATGTGCTTCTAGAAATCAAAGCAGAGCCGTGTTTTCAGCCATTAAGCACCAGAATGAATTCCGTATAACCAGGAACAAAAGAAAAGCTGTCTCTGGGCACAAAAACGCAGGTCCCTGTTGATCCACTCGAGCCCTAGATGCCAAGTATCTTTCTAGAGGTAAAGGTCACTGCTGTGGTTGTCTTTCCCTTTGGAATATATTCCAACAGACTGACATAATTACGTGCCGCCAGGGAGGCGGACTTGAGCACACTGTTCTTTACTTTAGCCTCTCACTCTCAACTAACATCTGTTAATTCCTCAAAGCAGAAGCTGTGTTTCCCTCTGTTTAACAACTAGATTCTCCAATGCTATTACAAGCCTCTCCCTTCAATTCGTTTAGGATTCTTGGATTGCAACTGCTTTGTTCTGGGGAGTGAGTGTTACAAGTTTTATAACCACCATAATACCTTTTAGAATTTCAACCTCAATAAAAGCTTCTCAAGAAGTTCTCTAAACTTGAACCATGTGACAGTAAAGAATAAAAAGCAGAATTTTAAGTGTAATGACTGTTCATATAAGAGTGGATAAAAACCTCACCTTCCAATATTCATGCCAGTAACATTCAAAGGAGAAACAGAAGTCTACTGGTCCATGTACCAGAGATCAAGTAGTTTGTACTAAGGCAAAGTTCAGCTGCGTAATAGACAAATGGAGTCATTATATAAGCAAAAAAGTTTAGTACAACAAAGAAATACTACTTTTCAGGCAAGACAGGTAAGAAAATAAGGCTTATATTTAGGCTGCTCAGCCCACAATTTAACTCAGCCATCGCAGCAGCTCGCTAATAGAGACATCCCCTGTGATGTTTTAAGCAAAAATTAGAGGACTTGTGACAGTACCACAAGCCAAGAACAGCAGAGCCAGTCAGCACTCCAAAAAATTATTTAGTAATTAGTCTGTACTAATTGGGGAATACAGTCTAGGACAGGTTAAGACTTAACCCTACATGCAAATGCTCATATTCCTCCTTGTTCCATCTGTAAACAAAGAGAATTTAAAAACCATACAACAGCTTCAGAAATCTAGACCTAAACTTCAGAAGACAGCTCTGGAGGCTTTCCTCAACATTAGTGCAGTAAGAAATACTTACTTCTGTAGCTCCAGAATTCACGTGACATCTTTCTGCTGGCAAGATAACAGAATCGCAGAGTCCACATTGAAGACTCCCAAAGCCAGAAACCAACTCATCTCCTTATTTCTTTTGCTGCCTAAAGCAAGGAAAAGAAACAAATGAAAAAAGGTTTTCTCAGAGAACTCCACTACAAGAAAGCATCAGCATTTCCCCAGGGAAAGTAAGCCAGTCAAAGAAACAACCAATCTACCTGTCAACCTAATGAAAGCATTGTTGGCTTTATCATTACCTGGGGAGAAAAGGAGATAGCGTCAGCTGAAATTAAGGTTAAACAGATGGCATTTTACCCAAAAAGAGTTCCAGAATGAAGAATGACTGAATGCAGGATTAAGCTGCTCCTAATGAACAGCCATCACTGGGGAGAGGAGTACCCCACCAGGTACGACAGGACAGCCTTTAACCCTAGTTCGTTTGCATGCTCTGGGGAACTTACTGACACATCTTCCTATAGGTTGAACTGAAGGTCAGCACACAGCACTGCCCTCCTGGCAGGAGAGCACTCCCACTGAGACACCTGGGACTGTCCCTGCCATGTCAGACCATTTTGGATCTGTGCCTACCATCCAAAAAGGGCACAGTGAGGGTCACCATACAACACCAGCCAAATTCACCAGAGGGGAAAAAAGGTAATTTATCTTTAGAATTAGGACATGCACTTGCCAATGAAAGTGACTTATCAGCAAAAACATCTCTTCAGATCTCTAATTTGTCATTATTTTGAAGAGCTGATGAACCAAAAGATAACTCAAAGTAATCAACACAACTTGCCAGGTGTGGAGTACACTAATTAGATCCATTTTAAACTCACAGAACATGTGCATTCCTGGAAAGCATGCTTGACTAGTGGGCATCAGCTTGAACTACACAACACCAGCATCAGGATGACATCATTTGATAGCAGATTAGCTATGCTTGGTGACCAAAAACAAGGCAGAATTACAGCAATTTAACACTTGCTCATCCTTCAAGTGATGGTTTATGATGTTTAGAAAACAGTGCCAGCAATCACCCCTTTAAGTTTAGGGTTTGTAGTAGCTGCTTTGAACTGCCAGGATTGCACTCCTCCAATTAAACGGTAAGGGATATTACCTAATTCCTTACCAAAAAAAAAAAAAAAAAAGGAAGAAGAAAAGAAAGAACTCTATTTTTTAGAGCAGTAAGTGTTTAAATTGATGAGGAGCTTCAAGGAGGCACCAGCGAGTCCGAGGGATGCGGCCGCCCCCCGCACCGACCCCGGGACCAGCGGCGTGCCCCGCGCGGCAGGCTGCTACCGCCGCCCAGCTGAGGCAGGACGGGGCTCCGCCGTCCCGGCCGGCCTCTGGGTGCCGGGCACCGACGCACGCAAGCACGGAACGGGGCTAAGACCCTGAGTGGCCGCTACCAGACCGCTCTGCGGAGCCCTGGCGAAGGGCCCGCACCAGGCCCGCGGAGCCAAGCGCTGCCGCTCGGGCAACCCTCGGCTCAGGGAAGCCCGCTCTCCGCCTCGCCCCAACCGACGGCCGCCCGCCCGCTCCCGAAAAGCGGCTCCGGCCAAGACAGCTACCGCCACCCAGCTGATCCGACAGACAGACACCGCAGCCCCCTGCTCACCCGGGCGCGGCCGCGCGACTCCGCTCCGCGCCGCCTCAGGAGAAGACAAAATGGCGGCAGCAAGAAACCCTCACAGCGGCCGCGCGCCGCGGGGCGGGGAAAGCGCGCGGCCCCGGGGCGCTTGTGGCGGGGCCGCGCATGCGCGGTGCNGAAACCCTCACAGCGGCCGCGCGCCGCGGGGCGGGGAAAGCGCGCGGCCCCGGGGCGCTTGTGGGGGGGCCGCGCATGCGCGGTGCCCGGCGTCCCCCCGGGGCCCTGCGGGGTGCGGCCTGCGCCTGAGGCGGGACGGGCAGGGGTCGAGGACCGAGGCCTCGTGGGGTGCAGGTTTTACGCGTGTTACGCGCAGCAGCGTTCCCTGTCGGCTTTGGGCCCCTTCTTTCCTCGCCGAGCCGCCCGTCTTTCAGCTGTTAAAGCCATACAGAGCTGATGCCCGTGATGTTGTCATTCCTCGGTTCGCGCAAGCGCGGTGTAAGCGCAAGCGCAATAACTGAGGTTTTCCCAAGTTCGCCAAGTTACCCTGTGAAAAATTGTTCCTTCTGTTATCAGTGCGTGAACACAGCTCGCAGAATATTAGCCCCAAATGCAGGCGGATTGCCAGTGGCAAATGCCAGACAGTTGTATTTCAGCATACAAAAATACCGAAATTTAATGTTCCATTCAGACACCAGGTGTGAAGCAAACAGGTTCAGGCGATCCGTAATAACCCAGAAAAAATACTCCTGACTCACAAATGCGGAGAGTTCTTCTCAAAGACAAAACCACTGTTGCAATTCTGCACGTTCCTACTGAGCTGTAACATTTCTGTAAAACGCTGGTGAAGTCTTTGCATTGAAACGTATGTGGCAACAATTTACAGGGACGTTATGGGTGCAAAGCAGCCCCTTCCATGTTTGCTGTTCCCTTTTATCGCCTGCCTTCTGATGACTGTAAAAACTCCACCATTGTCGCAAACGTCTGAGGAGATGTTTTCTCCAAGCCATCTATTCATTACTTTCCATGCTTTTAAAGTGCTTATTCTCACCCATTTTACATGCTTACTTCCTGAATAAGCTGTCAGAACCTGTCAATTAAATTAAAGGAAAAAGCCTTTAAAAACTGGTGGGTGGCCTTTTTCTTTTTTTTTTCTGGCTTTCCTGAATTCTGTCCCCTCCAGGTGTATTATTCAAGAGCCGGTGGAGTAACCAGCACCACCGTGCTAGGTAAGAGCACGCGGTATTCACATCCTGCCTTTTCCCTACGCCGTTTCGTGTGCGTGATGTACGTGCACGTTGTTATCCACCTCCGCTGCACAGCAGCAGCTCGGGGGTTGACACTGACTTCTGGCTGAGACTTTGCTTGTCCTTCTTTCCCTGACCCAATGCCATTCATTTAGATCTCGGTTACATACAAAACCGGCCTGAGTTCTCTTCTGCCTTGCTACTTGGCATTTTCTCAGCCTAAAATGTAATCTGCATCTTACGCCTTCATCCCATACCACAAAGTACTCCTGGCACCCTGCAGGTTGTCAGTGTTTTATCTTTTGTCACCTTTACAACTCCTTCACATCTCCTCGTTAATACCTGAATACAAATAGCTGTCCCAACAACGGGAGGTTGTGCCAACCCACTTTTTACTCGAATGAAAAGTGATTACAGGTCTTTAAAAAGTGAAACTCTTCTTTACAAGCAGATTCTTGTTTGTGCAAAGCTGGCCTTTTGTACGTGTTTTTTCACAAAAAAAGTAGCTTGTGTGGTTGAATGATGCTCTGGCTACGTAATTCTCATCTGTTAATAAACCATTTACAGTTGTAAATAAGAAATGTATGCCCAAAATAGCTCTCTATACATAATACATGCTTAAATATGTATTTTTTAAATACTTAACATATTTTTAGTATTTAAAAGAGTGCTCCTGTTAAAAGCTCAGAGTGCCACAGGGGTGGAGCAAAGCTCCAGGTTTTCCCATACTTTATCACACCTTAATTCTCTCACATACCCTAGGTAGCTCATCCAGCTATTTCTAATGGCTCTGCTAATTTTGATGCACATTCTTACACAGGAGGCCTGTTTTCTGTGATGCTGAGCACTCAACTTGCAATGACGCGCTCAGCACCTCTGAAAGAGGTCACAAGTTTCACCCAAGAATGAAATTAACAGAATTATTTCTTTTGTTATGGTTGTTCTTGCCACTATTATATTTTCTATCAAATGTCATTTTAAGACTTAAACTGTGAAGAAGTCTTCGGAAAAGGTACTGTAAATGCAGAATGTTATTACTAGAAACTACTGATCCTATACAGTGAGAAACTGAGGTGATACAGATTTTGCAGCTCAATAAATATGTAATGTCCAGTGAATAATATTTAATGTTTACCTTAGCAACAACAATAAACTATATGAAAAGTACAGTGTTTTACAGAACAGATACATTAGACAGTATTTGTGCATTTAGTTTCAAATTTTCTTGCCTAAATATAGAAGATGTTGAAGTGAAAAACGTGCTATGAACAAGCCAACTCTTAGGGCTCATTTGCTTGAATGCGTGAAGCCCGTAAAAGACGAGATAAATAAATCTTATGTCTTGAACAGGCAAGCAGTAGTACTAGGGTCACGCTTAAAAGACATTTTAAACCCTGTCACATGCAACACAAATACATAGATCAATACAAGCAATACTTAATTTATGTAACTACATTTAGTCTACACAGCAATCTGTTTGTTGTATGTGTGTAGGATATTTTTCAGCACATTTTTACTTAAAGTGAACATGCACCTACGTTTTCAAAGAATAACTACATACACTTACACCTATCTGAGGGACGAAACCCTGACCTGACAGCTGTCCGTGGGATTTCTGTCACTGGCTTCATGCAGTGAAGAAAGTGCACACGGTATTTTGGTATTTTGATTGCTGTTTCTGGACTTGTTTGCTGTTTGTTTTTCACCAGAGCTTGTATTGCACTATACTTAGCCAATATTGCATTTCCCTTTCTCCCCCCTTTTTCTGCAGTGTACCTGTCAACGTCCTGTACTGGAGTGGATGAGAGTACCTGTTGCTAGCAATATTGCCTCTGTTGCTGCGCCGTATGTTGGTGCTGACAGCAACTGCCTTCTCCTGTTCCCCCAGTTCAGATACCAGCAACATCCTCCATGATATAAACCCATGATAAGTCACATCAAGTTACTGAGGTATTAATTACGTTGAAGAATCAAGTCCTTCTGACCCACAAACAGTATTTCAGGAATTATAGCTTGTAGATGTGATTTTTTAACTTAAATATTTATATGGTGTAATAAATAACCTTTTTTTTTTAATGAAAAGGGAGATTAGTTCTGTGAATTTGTTGATGTTTCTCCTTGGTTTGCACTTTCTCTTTGTGCTGAGTGATTCAAAAACTGTCCCGTAGCTCCAATGTATAACCTGGAACGCATTGGCCATTTCTGCAAGACAAGAGACAAGCACAGCACTGAAATACCTGGGATCTTTGCAGTCTGAATGCAATTCTGAGCAATAAAAGCAAAGTTTTTAAATGCAAATAGGAAAAACTAGAAAAATAGGAAAAATAGAAAACGGAAAACTTGCTATCGCCAAATGGGTTGCATTTTGTCGCTTACTGGAAAACGTTACTAGCACCCGTGCAATGCATTTGCAGCATGGGTGTTTTCTGTGGGAATAAACTGCGAGGTACGGTTCCTGAAATCCTCATGAACCAACAACCGGTTGTAAGTCATGATGCTGGTGAGGCATCGCACCAGAATTTGTAGCGTAGCTGCTCTGCCAGTGAGACCAACCAAAGCATTCCCCTCGGTGGTGGCAGGGACACCACTGGGGTAGCCCAGCGTTTGCACCGCTTGCAGCCCCCGTGCACGTACACCTGGTCGTGCCAGCCCGCGTCGTACAGGGAGGGTTTATTCTTGCAGCTCACGCATCTCAGCAGCCCCGGAAATCACCGCGCAGTCGGTGTTACTTCAGGTGTGTGCATTTCTGCTGGAAGGGAAGAGCTTGGCTTCCGCTCGGTACGCTGGGCTGACTGTTAGAGTTGGATGTTTGAAAGGACAACTGGTCACACACATTTGATGCAAGAATACTTGAAACAGACAGCCTGGTCTTCCAAGTAATACAATTTTTTTTAAAAGACGGTTTTGGGAACAGGCTGGCACCTTTCCTCTGGGTAACAAAGTTAGCTCTAAAAATTGTCGGGACTTGTCAAATCGTTAGTACTGCAGTTAAATCTCAAACCTTCTATTTAAACCCACAAAGAAGCAGAACCTTCGCACATTGTGAAGACCCTAAGATCTCATTCGGTATTTTTATTTCAAGCTCGAGGTTACGAATTCATCACTAATAAGGCATCTGAGACGTTACCTAGCTTAAAGTCATTAACCAGGTTTCTTGTTTGGTGTACTCACAACTGTACCTGGATATTTTAGTTTCCACATTATTTGTGGAAGTACTTGTGCTTGATATACGAGTGTGGTTACAGTCCTTATCTGCACCGGTCTTCTCATATCCTGCACTTTGATTTTTCGAAGCACGTACGAGGATTTATCTGTGGCACCTTCGGTCTAGTTCCAACTAAAAATTAATTTACTACCCAGAATTTTAGAAAGTTTGGTTAGACCGATAGGATCTTTAGCAAAACTAACTACAGGTAAATGACACATAAATAGGATTATCAAAAATAATTGCTAAATGAATCAAATGTTGCTGTATTCCAGTAGCCTGGGAAATGTGCAGCTGGATAATTTAACTGCTTTAGTAACTATTTTTCTGCTAGCAGCAGTCGCCAGCTCTTGAAAAGCGCCGTGAGAGACCTGTGTCCCCTCACCCTGGCCAAGCGAACTAACCGAAGCTAGTGAGAACTTATTTTGGAATACATCACAATGTTTATTTTTTTCTTAAATTATAGCCATCTTCTGATTTATGTAAAAGTTTTGCTTTCCTAATGAGCCTGCTAACCATTTGAATTGCCTAGGAAGCCTACATTCACATCACGCTTTTTACAGCGACCAACACTGTGAACAAGGAGCTCTCTGTGAGTTAGTCACTTTATAGGAATTAGAGATTACTTCACAAATTAATCTTAATTAAATCATTCTGAATTCATCAGCCTCTTAAAAAAAAGACCAGCAGTGCTCTAACTCACTCCCTGAGATCGGAGCCAAGGAAAATACCTCATGGTATTTCAGAGTCACATCAGTCACTGCGCAATGGATTTGGAAACAGTTTCCATCTCCAGGTACTCTTTAACAGCAGCCCCCCTTTCATGTCCCCTCTGCATCTCCAGGACTCTTTTTTGACAGTGGCAAGAGAAATAACAGCATATACAAACTAGACGAAATAAATGCATCAGAAAAACGCTTTCACAGAAGGAATTAACACATGGCCAGTAATTAACGTCACATTTTATATCTCAGCTGCCTCAGCAGGAGAAACAACGCAGGCCTGCAGACACTGCCAAGCGCTGCCATGGCTGGGATCACTGCTGTGGAAGATCTCACCACCTTACTGGTCCTGCAGTGGTTTCCCATGGGTTTGGTGAGGGTCCCCCAGTCTTCCAGGCGGACACCGAGCAGATACTGGCACTCCTCCGCTGCTGCCCCCTCCTTCACTTCCAAGGGGTCGGGTCCCACCGTGTTTGGGCTTTGGCTGTATTTGATATTTTCGTGCAAAGTCCCTGGAGCCGGAGGGGAAATGCCAGCGAGCTCCGGGGTATCCCCACCAGGCCCTCGGCACCTAGATACACGGTCATACCGCTCAGGCATGCTCAGCTACGGCAGTCTTTTCGTGTATGAATTCTAGCAAGCTAAAGCAGCTTGAAATCTTTAGTTTCATCTAAATATTCTAACACCAATTAACCTCCTCGCTGACAGAGGGCTGCTCCTCAGCCATCCTACCTTGACTGGGTGGAGGTATCCGTCCCCTCGGAGGGCACCCAAGCCCTCTCCCGGTGCCTCCTCCTCATCCTGAAGGCTACGCGTCAGGTGCGCGATGTAGGTGGTGGCCAGGAGGAGCACGTCCAGCTTGGAGAGCTTGGTGTCGGGCGGTACGGAGGGCAGCGTCTTCTGCAGCTCCAGGAAGGCATGGCGCAGGGTCTGCACCCGGCTGCGCTCCCGCGCGGCGTTGGCAGCCGCGGGTCGCCCGGGGGCTGCCCCGGCCCGCGGCCCCGTGGATGGCGGCAGGGACTCGGGCTCTGAGCTGGGGCTGGAGGTCTCCTTGCTGGTCTCAGCTAAATGCCTACAGTCCATGGGCGGCTTCCCTGGCGGGGAGGATCCTGCAAGCAACAAGAGCGTCCATAAAGCCAGCGTGCCACCGGCTGCGGGCTGCCGCTGTGCTCCGAATGTCAGCACCAGAGCAAAAGAACTGCCCAGGCGCAGCTCCTCACCACCCCCGGCCTCAGCCCTGGGTACCAGGCGTAGCACCGTGGGGCTCCGGCCCCGCGGCACCACTGCCAGCGGAGGCAACGCTCGCTCGGTTGTGCAGCCGGAGCGAGACAGGGAATGCCTGTGGGGCGCAGGCAGCCCAAGCCTCCGCAGCGGCTCCCGCCGGGCACGGAGCGCCCTTCTTTAACCTCATCTTTGCAAATAAACGCGGGCTGCACAAAAAAGTCATTAACTAAACACAGTATCCTTCCCCACCTGGAGAAGGAGAAAAAGCAGAGTCGCATTAAGTTGACCTCCTTACTGCGCTGAAGCGAATGCCTTCCAAAAAACAACCATTACCAGAAATCCCAGTGCTGCCAGCTCTAGGAAAACCGAGGGTGCCTACGGACAGGTGTGTGAATTGCTTTTCAGCTCACTGTTCATAAAGCAGTTGATTTGATGCCACACGCAGGCACAGAATCAGACTTAAACCCTTAAAACTTAAACCCTTAGAAAAAGATTGATTTTTAATTTCTGTAGGCTAGTATTACACCGAGCGCTTCCCGTTAGTCGCTCTCACTCCACAGATACCTGGCTTTGCTGAGAAAACCCAGCTGACCACGCTGAGCAGTGCTCTCACAGTGGTTCCCTTTTACAACCAAATAAAATTGGGCTACATGTGATTTTTTAAAATTTTTTTTAATATATTACTTGTATAATTTGGGATGTGAGACTGTGTGTATGTTTCTAATGGCACTCTCGCAGGTGATCAGGGCTTTATTAATTGCAGAAATAAAAATGCTATTTGCAGATGCGACAGGGAATGGAGCCACAAAACGCAGCACCCGTGTTTTAGAAGGGTGAAATTTGGCCCATGATTCTAAAAGATCGGGAACAGCGCTCACCTGTCCTTGCACACCTAACATTATGCAAGACTTTCTGTGCTTGTCCTATGGCCTGTGTTTTCAAACTTAGAAAGAGTCTTGCAAAGCGTATTATGGCCATTGGGGGGCAAAAGAATCCTTTGAAAACAATGGCAAAAAACTTCCTTTGAGCAAAGCTGGAAACAACTGCTGAAAAGCCTTTCCCACCTTCCAAAAAAGACTGTCAGCTCTGCCTGCAATAAAACTCACGTTCCTTGAGTTCATTCAGTTCCCCAGCAATACGTGATTCCACCACTCTTCCCTGAAGTGCAGTGCTTCGAAGCTAGAATAATACCTGAGGCCGTTGTTCGTACTCAGGCAAACCTTCCGAATTTCTCAGGCAGCTCCTGGCTTTCCCGTGTTGGAGAGCTGCTGTTTCTGTGGCGTCCTGGGTAGACAGCAAGGACAAGAACAAGTTATTAACGCAGCCAAAGACAATGTAATTTTAAAAATTTAAGTAAAATTGATATACATGAGAGAGAACTGTAGTGTATGAATGACTGAAGCTCTAAGTTCACAAAATTAGACCTTGACTTTGCAAAGCGTTTCAAACAAGACAATGAACCAAGCTGATGACTGTGGCAATTATTATCTGTATAAAATAAAACTCATGTAAGTCTACATGAGCTTGTCTTGAATGAGGGCAAAAAACAGTCCTTAAGTTGTCTATTTCCTTTAATTTAAAATGTAAGCAGGTGATAGCGTATTCTTTCTTGGTATTTTCTCCCTCTGTTAAGTCACGGTTGGCTCTGCACGCATTTTCGTGGCAAAAACATGATCTCGTTTGCCACTGCCGAGTCAAAATAGTCGTGGACAAAAGCAGGAGATCGTACTGCTGCCAGTTTCATCAGCAGGATTTCTCACTCGCCATCCCATCGAAATCCCACTGAAATGAAGAAGTCTTCCCTGATTACAGGAAAAGTCCGAACCGCACAAGGACACAGACACGCTGGCTTGGGAATACCCGTTAATCTACTGAAACGCAGGCTTAAGGCAGGTCTGCGCGCAATTTTGATTTTGCCGTGTTGGTGTATAACCAAATCTAGAGCTACGAGGGCTTCGTGTATGACACACAGAATACAGGCATGCACATACCTAAAAACCGCATTTCCTTGCGCGTCCCTCTGCAGCTGGAGCTTACGTTGCAGAAGCTTCGCGCCTGCACGGGACGAAACGCTGGGCCTAAGGGAAAAGAAGCAAAAATTCAGAGGGTTCACTCCGACTTCAGTTCTTTGCTGTTAGCTTTCCGCCGAGTGCACGCAGCGATACCCAAGGGTCCGGGAAAGCCCAGCAGAGACAGACGGGCCCGGGGCCGGCCGGGGGTGCACCCCTGTGCTCCCGTCCGAGCTGCGCGGCTGCCGCGCCCCGGCTCCCACGCTCTCCCGCGGCCGCGGAGCCCCCTAGAGCCTGCGGTCCCGCATCCCGCTGCTGGAAACCACCGCACATAAAACGCCCCTGGGCAGCACCGACTTTCCACGCCGCCCGGCGTCGGACCTTGCAAGAAAGGGGTTTGGTTGTAAGGCGGCGAGCGGGTCCCAAGCGTCGCTGGTTCACAGAAGGCGGCGGCACCGGGCTCCCGTCATTCCCACGCCCCGTGGGAAGGAACGGCCCCGACTGGTGCAAGCCTCACCGCTGAAGCCGTCCGCGGCCCTCGGGAACAGAAGCGGAAAGAAAGAAAGGAGGGGCAGGAGGACGGACGGACGCTCCCGGCTGGGACGCGGGGACGCCCCGCACTCCCCGTCCCGCCGCAGCCCGGCCCCGCGTTTATAGCCCGGCGCCGGCGGGCGGGGGCTCGCTCGTCACGGGGCTGCCGGGGCGGCC
>VXAL01001014.1:49745-65315 GCA_013399475.1 Chauna torquata | reverse complement strand
CCTCGCCTGGTCCTACCGCTGCCCCCGGAGCAGGGGTGCCCGTACAGCACGGCGGTTCCCTTCCTCCCGTCGGGAGCGACCTCCCTCCAGCACAGGCGAGCGTTGCCGCAACCTTTCTGCAGCGAAAACCTGTTGGAAATCCGCTGAGCAGGCGCGGCTGCGCTCAGGCAGCCCCGGGGGCTCGGGCGAGCCTGGAGCGTGTCCCCGTCCTTGCACCGAAGGCTCCCTCACCGGGCGGGAGGCGCGAGGCTTGGCACCGCGGAGCCCGGAGCCTTCCAGTCCCAGTTCCTCTGGGGCTCTTCTTTCATTCTGCCATCGCTAGGTGTGCTCCGAACCCCGTACGCGTCGGGGCGTCGGTTCCCCCATCGCCCAGGGAGGTGTCCTTGCCTGCCCAAGAAGCGTCTACTCAAAAAGGACTTCTAACTCGAATATGGGACCCTCAGCAATGCTAATGTAGCTAATGAATGAGAGGGGACTCAGGCTGAGAGGTGCAGATGTCCCAGCTGCCTGTCTGAGACATCCCAGCCACCCTAAATTAACCGATTATGAGCGCCGTGCTCTTCGTCTCTGCTCTAATGTAATTAAAGACACAAAATTATGTTTTGTTTTGTTTTTCACTTTCCCACTGTACACGTAATGTGTTCAGCCTCAGTGCAGGAAATCCAGCGGAAGAGAAACAGCGGACCCCCCGCTAGCATCTTGTGAGTGCTCCCAGGCCAGCTTGCTGCATGGTGCAGTCATGGCACTACCAGGCTCGCGAGTGGTGCTTGCAGAGTCCACCCTGACCACTGCCGCTGCCACCAGAGAAGAGGTGCATTAGATACAGGATTTAAAAACACAGATATAATGGCAGAGTTGCTCTTTGCCCCGTCAAGACTCTCTCCCACCACAAGGCTCTTCCTGTGTTGTAACCACAAAAACAGGTCCGGTGATTTGGTCCTGTATCTACCCACTATTTGAGTATAAAGCTGTAACAGGCAGCTGCAGCTGTTTCTTCTCTCCCAGAGAAACGCCTGAGAATTAGACTTTGTTGCCTTACCTTCTACACTATATTTCAAATCTGAGAAATGCCACAGTCACAGAAGAGCCGTATTTCAAATGTGATTCCTGTACGAAACAGTTCTACCGCAGACAGTGAGATATTTTTCCAGGTACACTTTGCTCCCTTCATGTCAAGTTACTTTCTGGTTTTACAGCTGCAGTTCAGCATGAACATTCAGGGTATCTCTCTCCAACTTGTCCATTTTCACCCGTTCCCATTTCTGTGATAAGGATTTAAAAAGTATGTTTGTCTGCTGATAAGGTGAAGTATGCATATTAGTACTACTGACTACAAGTTTCTGCAGTTATGTCAAATGTGTCATATTACAGTGTAGCAAAATACTTTTTATTGTATTTTCTAAATTACTAATGATAGTGGCTTCTTAATACTAGAATACTGGCACACATCCGTGCCTCTCGTGTAAGCTGCAAGAAAGATTTTAACATGAAGAAGATAGCACAAAAATGTTTAATTTCATCTCTCCTTCCAAATTTGCGGATCAAAATAGTTTAGCCTCCGAAAATGTTGTCTTAATCAAAATTCCATTTTAAATTGCAAAGTTTTTTTGGTGAACATTTTCATTAATAACCCTAAAACAATCAAAATGTCTGAAGCGTGCTTGCCCTTATGCCCCTCTGCAATTGTCCTCCCTCTACATTTTTCTATCAACGGTCATAAATGCAAACATTTCAAATAAATGCTTTTTAAAAAATCACAAAAAAATTCAGACACGCTGCAAAAAGGAAGCTTAAGCAAGTTCAGTATGCCATTCTCCCAGCTAACCCCAAGAAGCAGACATCCCCTCTCCTCAGTAATAGAATAATTTAAAAGTGCATCTAAAATGCATACCAGAAGGGCTCCATTCTAGTGTGTGTGTACATATGTGTTAGAGTGTAATATTAAGGTTTTTTAAAGACAGAAAAACTGAGATGCCACCATAATTCCATTTCATATCCACACATATTTCAGGAAATACTTCACAGCTATTCCTTTCTAGCTCACAAGAGATGGCCAGTTTGAGGGGTTCTCCATCAGCTCAGCCCTTCTCACTCTAAGAGAGGAGAAAGAGGGTGAAGGATGAGACCCACAGGAAACCTGGCTCGGACTCGTCTCTTCGCTAGCAGCCAGGTGAGGAGCGCGGTGCTGCAGCGGGGAGACTGAGTGGAAGTGAGCAGGGTAAGGGCTGGCCTTGCTGGGGCTGGAGAAGCCTGAATATTTATGTGTCTAGTGACGGCGTGACTGATTGCACTCAAGGGGAACTGCAGACTTCAAATGCAGGGGTTTAGAGCTGGCCAAAGAACGGGAATAAGCATACATGCATGCACTTGGGAAGTGGCCAGCAATAGCCACAGAACATAGAAAGTGAGAGGGAGATGAGATCCAAAGAGACTGAGACCCACTTTGTGATTTCACCAGTGGACGGCTCTGAAACAGGTTTGCTTTGCTACACGGGAGTTGCTTGGCTGGGGGAATCTCTGTGTGAAACCCCACAGCCTGTGCCGCACAGGGAACAGTTCAGTCGGGACTTACATATATTATATGGAATGGCTAATGAACTAAGATCTGAAAGTGAAAGCCAAAAATACGCAGAACCTATGAGAATTAAGTCACACTCTAGATGGCGTACAGAGCAAAACCCACATGGAGAAATACTAAAAATCCATTAAACGTTTTGAAATGGGTTTGCGCAAGGCAGAGGGAGATGTAAGTGTAAGGGCGGAAGGGCTTCCCCAGACAGCGTCATGCCATTAAGGCCAGGAGGTGACTTTCTAATGCCATGCGTGGGGTCAGCAATCCAGCAGCTGTCACTTGAAACCTGGTCTCCAAAGGTACTAACGTTCGTCTTTGGGAACTGTCTTAACAAGAAGCAACTTTTTAAGCGCTGTCTTGCTCGACCTGAATATCTTAGATGACAACAGCTAAAAATAGAAGTATCTTGCTTGGTTAATACTAATTTCAGTAATGGAGCAATAATGACAGTTACACATCAGATCTTTATTCGTTGTTTTGTATGTTCTTACTCCGATGCTAACACACTACCTGTAGCGGAAACAAGTGGCGCCTCAGGGTTATAATACCACTCGTTTACTGACTTAGTTTTGGAAATCTGTTTCTTTTCTAACGACGATAAATATGTTGTTACTCAAGGGAAGAATGCATACAAGAGTTAAATTCCTTTATCAAAGGGCAATAAAATATAAATGGTAACAAAATACACAAAACTGAATGCAGAAGGACAGATCCTGATTTCCTTACTCAGGAAAGATTCCTTTCTTATTTCAGAGAAGGTCTCAAGCATCGGAAGTTGAGCTGCCATTTACATAAACTCCATTAGGAAAGGCTTCATTCCAGGGGCAATTTACAGTCCATGCTTTCCTTATCTGTACATTTGGATTTTCCTGTATCTGAAGCCTTGAGCATTCATTTAATTACTCAAACTAGTGCAAAGCAGCCAAACTCAAGTCCCAGCTACTTAAAGCAGAATTTGAAGTCAAATTAACGTGTAATATTCCCAATCCAAAAATTCATCAGTACGGATATCAATAATCTTGTTGAGCCTTCTTTCCAAACTATTCCACACCATTTACCAGAAATTGGAAAAATCCAAATGGTGGAAATTATTTTTTAGGACTACAGATCTTCTCAAAAATCATGTGCTAATAACTCATTTCTTCTTGAAGTATGAGACTATTAGCACGCCTCTGTGTAATTATTAAGAGTATCATAGACGGAAAGAACCAGCCTTGTGACCTTACTCAGGTCACTGGCTAAAAACAACTCCTTTCTTGAGGAAATTTAAGAAAAAAGCAACCAGTTTAGCCCACCAAGTGCTAATATTTTTCCATGTTTATAATACAAAACATTGCTTCTGAATACATAGGCAGTCACCTTGTATTTCGGAATGCTCTTAAAAGGCAGTGTTTAGTTCAACTTACTTCATTTTGTCTGGTTTTACGATTACAAAGACACAAATGACACATCCAAAGAGATGCCAATACCTTTTTTTTTAAGTTTTGAGGAGAAAAAAGGAAAAACAATCCAACAATGGCCAACTCTCCACATCCTGTAACTTCTGGCTTTTAGAATTCAACTTAGTTCTGCCATTACTTCAGATTCCTCCTCAACCTACATCAGAGACATCAGAGAAGACAGATCAGATCTTCATGCCAGAACCACACCAAAGCCACTATTGCTCCTGTCTTCATTAACATGTCTCAGGACCACACAACGTTTCTACAAAGTTTAGTCAGCGTTACCAAAAGCTGCAGATGAAAAATGAACAAAGTATGCTTGGTCTTTACCTGTGGTGACGATACCAACTGATGCAGTGAAAGCCCTTTTATTTTTCAATCCCAAACCAGAGGATGAATCTGAATTGACGTTAGCTGACGATCTGGAGTATTACGCATACCCTTAATACAAAATTGATCAGCTTTTTCCACACACACACAGAAGTGATGACAGTTAACAATTTTGGCCACATAAATCTGTACCAAATACTGTAATTTTCAAGTTCCACAAGAAATAAAATATTCCTAATGGTCAAAGCAATTTCTCATATAAATAAAATCAGACAAGACTCTGTCTTTTATTCCAAAACATTTTACTACAAATTCAGTGTAACCTATTATAAACCAACTTTACTGGACACACAATCAGTGATTAATATGACTCCAGTATATTAACTCTCTAAGAAAGGAAGATCTTATTGCTCCGAACCTCTTTCTGAATTAAAATATGAGTCTATTACGTGGATCATTTCACAGCTGGCTCTGGTTTACCTTGGTTTCGATGCAGCAATTCATTCTGCTCAGAATTAAGTGAACAGAAAGATGTAGTTATTTCTGTAGTCTCTGGTTACAGTGTTATTTGAGATTGAGAGAGATTCAAATACATCTTTTTTTAGCAGTGAACCCTGGACTTCTTCGAGGCCAGGTGACTTAACGAAATAAAAACACACTTTTTTTATTCTATCAAAGCAGAATGTATTGGTTACAGTCACAATATATTACATTTATCATTTAGTGACTGTAAATAAGCAGGTTCACATATTAACTGATTCCCTTCAGAGCTGTTAGTCAGGGTAGGCACTTTGCACAATACACCAAGATAAAAAGTCACGAGAAATCCAAGGAAGAGTCTTTCAGATCTTATTTTTATCAGTTACACTCTGACTTGCAGTAACATACTGTCATGATTTTGGCTTGGATAGAGTTAACTTTCTTCACAGAGGCTCACACAGTGCTCTGTTTTGGATTTCTGGTGAAAATAGTGGTGCTAACACACCGGTATTTTAGTTGTGGCAGAGCAGCACTCACACAGAGCCAAGGACTTCTCAGCTTCTGGTGCTGCCCTGCCAGCTAGGAGGCTGGGGGTGCACAAGGAGCTGGGAGGGGACACAGCCAGGACAGGTGACCCCAGTGACCAAAGGGATGTCCCGTACCACACGGCGTCATGCTCAGCGATAAAAGCTGGGGGAAAGAAGGAGGAAGGGGGGACGCTGGGAGTGATGGCGTTTGTCTTCCCAAGAAACCGTTACCCGTGATGAGCCCTGCTGTCCTGGCAGTGGCTGAACACCTGCCTGCCCATGGGAAGCAGCGAATGAATTCCTCGTTTTGCTCTGCTTGCACAAGTGGCTTTTGCTTTACCTGGCAAACTGTCTTTATCTCAACCCATGAGTTCTGGCACTTTTACCTTTCCGATTCTCCCCCCCATCCCACCTGGGGAGAGTGAGCGAGCGGCTGTGTGGGGCTGAGCTGCCTGCTGGGGCTAAACCACAATACACACTTCCCCATGCTAACAGATGATGTGTCTGAATTCTCATCCGGAAAAATCAATGGGCACATCTTGAACACTGACTCCATTTATTGGCTGTTTTTCTTCCTTCTGCCCTAATGTTGGAACTTCTGGATTGCATGGCTTTTATAACTGTGTCATAGGCCGTCCTATGCACTGCTTTATGCCTGTGTACATAAAGAAATACATGGCATTAAATTAACTTACACCTTGTACTATTTTTAACGTGACATTTAAGAAGAATAGGAATTTTTGAAGTTTTATCAGTTACTGATGTAAATTTACAATCCATATGTACATAGGGATTACAAAGCTTACATGTCTATACTCTGATTAAGGTCAGAGGAGTGCCAAGTGCCAAGTGTTCACGCACTGATGCCTTAATTCGTTTCCCTTTTGGTACTTCCAACACACCAAAAATCTCCAAAAGTACTGTGGATTGCTCTGAAACCATCAGGATCTTTACTGGCAAGGTCTGGTCTCAGACCTCCTAGGTCTGTGGTCCTAGTAATGGGTTTTGGTGGGGACAAATACTACCAACAGTAGATGATGATTGAGTTTGAACCCCTTAGGCAAATTTGACATATCCAAATCTTTGCAACTGGATGGGACGCATCCTGGAGTGCTGGGAGAGCTGCCCAATGTCAGAGTGAGGTGGCTCTCATGATACCAGAAAGCAGCAAAAGCAATGTCACCACAGGTTGGTTAGCCTCACCTCAGCCCATAGGAAGATTATGGAACAAATCCTCGTGGAAGCCAGTTTCAGGCACACGAAGGATAAGAAAGCAATTGGGAATAGCCCAAAAGCAAGGGAAGTTCCAAGTGGATATGAGGGGAAAACAAAACTCGTGGTGAGGGTGGTTACGCAATGCAATGGGTTGCCCAGAGTCTGTGGT
Source organism: Chauna torquata (assembly GCA_013399475.1). Lineage (NCBI taxonomy): Eukaryota > Metazoa > Chordata > Aves > Anseriformes > Anhimidae > Chauna > Chauna torquata. The sequence continues at coordinate 58,580 of VXAL01001014.1, read as the reverse complement.
ATCGCCAGCCTTGGAAACTTCCAGAACATCACTGGATTAGGGTCCTCAGCAATCTGATCTGACTGCAAAGGCTTTAAGCAGGGGGTCAGAGCAGTGGCATAGACGTGGTGTTGTTTTTAAGCCTGTACTTTATGCTTTCAGAACACGGTCTGCTCTGTCACAAATTTAGGCAGCAGTGCCACTGAAGTGCTGGTGTTTACATGGAGCTTGAAGGACTTCAGAAATTCCCAGGTTATACTTAGAACAAAGCTAATATTTTGCTTATTGAGAACTTGTAGTCATTCATAATATATATGAGTTCAACAGCCATTGCAACGTATGACCATAAAACCATGCAACTTTGAGTTGGTGAGCCTCGCATTTCCACAAAGCAATTGAGGATCCCACTGACAAGCACGCTCAAATGCCTCCGGTCCCAGTCCCAGCCCCAGCATACTGGTGCTGACTTAAAAAGCATCTGATATTTCCCTATCTGCTCAATCCTGTGATTTTTTTGTTAGCTCACAATGGTTCTTAGAGATGTTTTGGTCATGTGGCCTCCACCCTAGGTTTGCATATACTTCATGTATATTGGATCAAAATCTGTGGATAGCAGTGTTTGCTAAGCTGTGCTTGTGTTTTGTAGATCCCTGTGGGCTGCTCACAGAGGGCTAGAAAGCAAATCAGCTGGTGCTGCTCTTCAGGGCTCTTTAGAACTCTGAATACCTGCACAAGGAGAAACAGAGAGCAGGTTGGGGGAACAGCAGCAGTCAGCACTACTCAAACCCTATTTAGAAGAGGGGTAAGATTTTTTTCTTCTTTCCCTGCAGTTAAAATATAGGCCAGACTTACCCATCTGGAAGTGAATTTGAGGAGGTATACCTATTACTAAGTAACTTCTGGTTTGTAATGCTGTCCTCCAAAATGTAGCGTCTCATCTTGCTAGGTGAGGGCACAATGATTGCATTCTCACCTCAAGTTTGCTAAGGCTGCTGCTTTCAACTTTCTGGATCCGGGCATATGCCTGCAGAATGCGTGGTAGGACACAGGAAAGCAAATACTGACTGAAGCAGTGTTTATGCCACTGCAGTAAATTAGTTTATTGAAACTGACTTCAACAGAATAGCTTTCAGAGTTACACTGCAGTATTACAGAATTTATTAAAACACAGCGTTATTTGTTCACGTTATTAATTTAATGCATGCTTTGTGCATAGAAAAGTGATTTTTATAATTTTGTAAATTACACAATAAAAATGTGCAGTGCTAAGGCAGCAGACTAAAAAGATGTTATGAAGTTTTCAATTTTTATCACAAGAGTAGTCAAAGTACTGACAACAAAGATCTAAAGACAGGAAAAAAGTAAACACTGCATACTGTAAGCCTGTTTCAGTTATCTAATAACTTTTATAATGCAGACATTGTATCGCCTGAAAAACAGATATGCAAAGATTTTTGATTTTTGTTTATTTTACCATCCTAAAGTAGTACTTTATTCCTGACACAGTTTTGATAGAGGCATTTACAATATGCAACTCACTTCCAAGTCACCGAACAGCCCTCTCTATAAGTACACTGTTTAAAATGTTATCAGTAAAATCTTCACGTATTTTGTGTGGAAGGTTTCAAACAGTCAGGGATTCGATGTTCCTGAAAGCATATGGCAGGTCTGCACATAATAGCCTTCAGACCCTGAAGTGCCCTGGTAATTTTTTGACCTACTGCTGGCTGACAAGTTGCGTGTGCCATTTGGTCTTCTAAGGTCTGGGAGATAACACGTGCTCCTGGAAGAGGTGGCAGACTAATGCAAGCAAATGCGCTCCTGCCAGCTTGGCAATCGGCAGGCAAGCCTCCCGACAAGAATGTGCCTGTATGATATCTGGTCACCCACACAGGTAGGGGTGTGTGTGGTCGAGCTGGCAGTCAGCTCACCAGGAGGTACGCACTCTCTCTCAGCTGTTTGAAAAAGGATTTGCTCTTTTCAAGGGCATTGTGGGTCTATCAGCGCGGGTGTTCTATTATTGCGTGAAGTGTTCTATACTGTATCTAAAGATCATTTCTCTTTCCCAGTTCTGGGCACAGCCAGCAGCACAAAGAACTGGAGTGGGGAGGCACAGGCATAGGAAAGATAGGGTAATTTCCAAATCAGTAGCCTCCAGGTACACAGCAGAACTCATGGCCAAACAGACACCTTTTATCACTTTGTGATGCTGAATGATGTGGCCGTGTTAGGTACTGCAGGTTTGGCATACATGAAAACTACTTTTTTGGAATAATCACTAACAAAATTTAAGTGTAGACAGAAGATAATGGCATTTGTATAAAGTCTTGCATGTTTGTATTGATATAGTTATCTTTTGCCTTCTAAACAGATTATGAATTTTCATGAGCAAAATCATTTGGCACCACATTCAGCAAAACTGTAAACATGGATACAGAAAATACCATGAAAGTATGCAACACTGTAACATTAATTACGGTCCTACAAATGCACTTACACTCACCTTTGCAGGTACCGCATATCCTCCAGAAAATTAGGAAAGCAACCACTAAATTGGCTGAATTGCCCACTGAAACGTTTCAGGGACCACAGTAACCAGAAACTACTTATACCGGATCTCCATTCAAATAGCTCTGCTTCAGCAACGCAATTTTGAACTTCATCTCTTCATCCTTACACTTTAACTTACCTAGCATTACACTGACTCCTCTCATATCCCGTATCGTGGCTCGCACATCCCATCAATGGCAAGAAAATTCCTCGCATTGCTCTCCCACAGGCTTCATAATTAATTGCTGATTGATACTTTCTAGACCTCACTGAGAAGATGTTTACATTTTTCCTTCAACACCACCACCAAGGAAAGGCAGTGAGATGGGATGTAGTTGCTGCAAAAGGCACTCCAGGCCTGTTGAAAACATGCTCTCAGCTCTGCCAAAGTGCTCCAGCTGCTATCTCCAAATATTTAATGCGCCTAATTCTAATTCTAATAGGGTTGGAGTGCCTGCAGGCAATTCAGTGGCTAAAGCAGCTCTAGCGTGCACAGCTAAAACTTCACTTGGTATCTTAACTCTGTATTTCCCCTTTCTGAAGCCAAGGCTGAAGATATTATTTATTTCTGAGTGTTCAGAAGTTTGCTGAAATTGATATTCAGTAAGAGAATGACATTTAAGGTTGCTTGGAGGTAACGTTCCCCTCCCTCCCCCCCAGATAAGAGAACTATACTCTGAAATATGAAATAAACGTACGACTGGAAGTTATGTTTTGGGTACACAATCATTACAATCTCAGTATCAGTTTCATAAAATAGGCCTTAATAATTCTATTTATTATATTGTCAGTTAGGTTTGTATAAACTAAAGCCCAGTACACACGCAGAACATGCACATTCTTATCTTTATCAACTATACATGTAATTTACTCTGTACAGATTTCAGGTCACACAATCTCAAAGCATTTATANTAAAATTGTGATAAGAGCACCTGCCTGAGAGCTAAGACGACGTAGAACTAAGGAGAAAAGAACTAATACTGCCAACTACAAGTTCCTTGCATTTGAACTAGAACTTGAACTATACAGGATGTACGTGGTGGCTAGGAGAGCGGCTTATGATTCGTAGGCACAATCCAGAGGCGGTGCTATACGCCAATTATATCACTTCAATATATTACCATATTTCCAATTACATAACATACACTGAAGAGACAAAAGGGGACTTTCCCACCAAATTCTGAATTGCAAACCTATTACAATATTTAACTTAATGAGTAAGGAAATGTGGGCAGAAACTGCTGGTTACAGTTCAAATTTACAACATCAAAATTTCAACAGCTTCTCTACTCAGGGAAAATTAATAACAGTGTTTCCCATTGGAAGGTATTAGGTATCTTTAAAATAGTTATTTGTTTTCTTTTAATTACTTGCTGCCAATATCTCTAAATGTTCAAAACTAACTTTTAAAATCCAATATGAAATTGCTATTGTTTTTATATCATCAAAAAAGAAAGATTAATGACACATTTCAGTAATCCAGTAATAACTGGCTTTTTTCATTGTTCAAGCTATATGTAATCCTCAGTGGATCTTAGATGTAGGTTAAAAAGGTATTTAATGCCTGTTTTTCAGTTGCCAAGGGTCAAACATCACCTAACTTGTATAAAGAAAGAGGAAACATCTGTTGGAATAATTTATTTGACTAACACAGAGGGTAGGATTAAAATTCACTGGTTTCTTTGGTCTGATACTGAATTTCAATTAAACAATGTAAGTATTTGTTCAGTTTGACAAAATTTCCTTTGCTTTACATGTGGGCACATTTGTGCATATCTCTAATTACTGGATCTGACTAGGGAATACTGTGATTTGTGATTACTTCATATCTGCATACGCTCTGAGAAAGAATATTCTTGTATTTTGACTTGATTCTTTTTCCCCTAAATATTTTAAAGAATTCACAAACCTTTTACTCATACCAAAGACTTTGGTTTCCATGGAATTCCACTAGTAACAAGATTAGAGTATGTCTTAAGATCAGTGATTACACGTGAAATTGTGTGATGTACAGCAACCTTCAGCATCCAAGATAAAAAAGTCCTACTTACAACACTATTTTTTGAAAATATTAAATGCATGTCATCTGACTGTGGTTTGTTATAATCTTTATGTGAATCAAAGCAAAATATTCTAGACTAATTGTAAAAATATATTTTTATATCACTTAAATTGTATTAACTTACATTTGCAAATTAAACCAAGACAGACATTTTATTCCAATCAAGCACGGAAGATGCAATCTCTGCCTTTCTAGAGTCAAAAGGAATTTCAACAGGGCCATGACTGTACTCCAGCTTCTTAATACTGGGAAAACTTTTTTTCAAGCAAAGATGCTCAACAATTGAACAGCTTTTTAATATAGTAGAGTAGAATCAGAATGCTTTATTTAAAGGGAGATAGCAGAAGTTCTTTCACTGAAGAAAATAACTCAGAAGTGTTGTACACGCATGTTCCATTCTTTGTTAGAACTAAGGGGCATGGCCCAGAAGACAAAATGCTAATAAAGATGAAATGCAGGCTGACAGAACACTGACTGTGTTAAGCTCATTTTACAAATGAATTCCTGCAATACTTGTTCTTAAACTTCTCCATTGCTACGTGCCTTCTCTGCAGCAGCAAAAAAAAATTCAAGAATAGGCACATTTGTGAGTTTAGTTTCTTTTTAGGACAGAATATGTCTACTGCCGTACGAAGAGCTAAAATAATACTTCCAAAGTGATTTGTAATTCTTCTTCTCTTCTCAAGGGAAAGGCAGATATTTTTAGTCAGAACAAATAATCAGTAGGAACAAAACTGAAGGAATGGAAAGTGGTAAGTTGTCAAGAATAAAATAGTGTTAAATGTTGCTCAATCAAATTTTCAAACCTACTGATAAGATTTGAATGTAAAATAAAACGCTACATTTAGTAATTTAATCATGAAAAAATAGCTATATAGTTGAATTTATTTAGTTATTTATTTTACCTACAACATTGCTTAAATAATGATTTTTCTGTTGGCCAGTAGAGCCGATAAATAACAAAAGAGTTAAGCTAGAAGTAATATTAAAAGTCTAGACGGAGTGGTGTGAGGTCCCAAATATTAAACAAAAACACTATTACTGCGGGTAACACTGGAAAAACCATAGGTCTCAAACTGTAAATCCCTATTAGGAGATTTTAATCCCACAAACAGTTGCATTAGAGCTCGCAAGGATGCTTATGTGAATAAGGAATAGATATGCTAAACTCTAAATTGTTTAAGCTCATCTAATGTCTGAATGTCTGTAAGGCACAGACATCAGATTTCCATTCTTGATTATCTTGATGGTCTTAAGCTACAGGAAAACACTAATCGAGTATATAATACACTGGAACATGACCATTAGAAGTAAGCTACAATAACAAAAAGCAATGGTTTCTCCTTCGGCATATTACTGTGTGCACAGTATCAGACTTTGTCAACATTGTTGACAGTAACTGTACTTCCAAGAATTAATATCTACGTTATTTTACTTTTGTTGAAGATGTCAGTCAAATTCATATGACAAACTAGTAACACTGGAGTAAAGTTATTACTATCCCCTAGTCTGCTGATTTATAACCAAAACCTGAAATCTATTATCCTGTCTTTCATCAAAATAAAGATGACAAGCATGACATCGTTTAAAAAAATTGAAACTGGTTTCAGATGAACTTCTGCCTTCATGTACTTGTTTTCTCATTGACTCAGCAAGAACAGTACAAGCAGTCACCAACAGAACGAAGAGGAAGATGTCTGAAGAACATACCTGAGTTTTCCTCTGATTTATTTTTTTTCCATGGTTCTTTGCAGAGGTTCTTGACTGTCTTTGTGCATCTCAGACAGAATTAAAAAATTTGTTTTTTGTTTCAGAGATGGACTGTAGTAAAAGGGAAGAATAGGATATGGTGTTTCAAAGCCAGCTACAGAAACCAAAGAAAAATGAATTAATTCAATATTCCAAGACAACCCATATCTATTTTAATATTCAGTATAATTGATCACATATATCTTGTTATACAGAACAGTGCAATAAAACTTAGAGTAAAATGACTCAAATTTGGTAATTAAGAATGGAACACTTTGTATGAAACTATGGAAAGTGCTGCAAACACTGAGGGAAGTTGAATATTAAAGCAGGTACTCACAGTCAAGTAGAGTTTTTTAAAAGTAAGTTTACTTCTCTTGTCATTTCTCTTTAACTAATAATAGCCAGAAATAATTGCAGTTAAATAACTGTCATTAAAATATTACATTGCAAATGCAAAATAGTCTTTTGAATTTTAACACTGGTACAACTGATTTATGCTTTACTGCCTGTAAAATAATTATTTACTCTGATGAGAGGTTATAAAATTTTATAAGAGCAAAGACCTAAATAAAATCCTTTTGACTTTCATTGGATTATAAGCCCCATGGCTGTGAACTGTAGCAGCTGAAAAGAATAATACAGATCTCTCCGACATCGGATAAAGCAGAATAATTTCATGCAACTGAAACAAGAAATGGAGGTAAATGTTATACAGTTACCTAAATCAGAATTCCCACAAGATTAAGTTAAATGCCTTTAGTCTCCAAAAAAAAAAAAAAACCGACAACAGCAAAGAGAAATCACACAGTGATTTTTCAATTACCCTAAAATGACTAGCACAAACTTGAACAGCATTATTTGAAAGGGAGTAACTTCAATTACATAGCAGCTCCTTATATCAATGGTTATTCAGAAGACAAAACATTACTTTCAGAACCACTGTCATTCACATACAGCTTCCAAACATGGAGCAGACTGCAGCCTTCTTGGGTCTCGGACTGACAGAGTGCTTTTCACTCCATGTCTTCAAAAGGAACTGACCTTTATGAGATTTCATGAAATAATAATTTGAGATGGAATGGCCATAAGGAACGTGATCTCTCCCCCAGGTTACATATCACAATTTATCTTGTGAAAACTACAGTGTAACTGCTACAAATTTTATTTTATAAGTATGGTTATTCAAATCATTTTGAGTAATTTGAAGTCTAATGTCTGTCTCCAAATCCTGCAAGATGGCAAGACATGCTGTTAAATCATTTGTGTGTTAATCTACAGTCAACTCAATAACAACAACCACCTCCACCCCACCTCCCACCATTTTTTAAAGATCTCAAAGTTTACTTCAGGTTTCGTTTGCATTTCAAAACTAGTTTGTTTTCCCACTTCAAGAACCTGCTGCCTTTTCTTTGAGGTCTAAGCCTTTTTTTCTCCAAGACTATTTCTTTTTCCAAAGTTTAAAACTTTTACTTTTGCTAGCCATGTATCTTGTAAAGGCCTTTCATAGGACTGGCAGTATAAACAGATAAGACAAGTATCAACAAAGAGTTTTAAAAGGTCTGATGTATTTCATACATATTTATTTCCAAACGCCCAACACTTTTTTTTTTTTTTTAGTATGTATGGAAAGCAATCATGGGTATTTACAAACATTCAAAACATGTAAGCTACTCCTTTCCATAATTCTGGGATGCAGTGGTAGGGAACCAAAAAAACCCCATGACCTAGCACTAACATTAAATTTTATATTGAAAAAGTCCAATTTCTACTCCTGTATTTCAGTCTTACCAGTAAAAGTCTCATTTCTAGTATATTTACCGTTAGCTGCTATTTTAGAGTTTCTATAATATTGAAAATAGTCATGAAGTAACTGATTAGTTTGCTTACAAAAATGTAGATAGTCTGCATGTTCATTTGTCATTCTTCCTTTGTTTTTTTTCCTGGCAGTTTTAGAGGCTTTCCAATTCATTAGGAACTGTCTTTCCATTTCTTTAATTTCTTTCCCATCAAGGGATTCTGTCAAAGAGAAGAGAATATTTTCTGTGATACTAGAAGTTAACTAAAAGGCTGAACAAAACTGTATGTAATTTGTACTGGTTTTGTACTTGGTCTCTTCAAATCTTTTTTGCTCTTTTTAGTCTTTTGGGTAAAAAAAAAATCCAACGATACATTGTAGCTTGATATTCATATTTTAATTAGCTGCAAGAGTGAGTTGACATGTCTTAACTACAAAACAAAGCACCTATTATTTTTATAAATTTCAAGGGAAATATGTATATTTATATTCAGTTAAAGTTCTGAAAAAACAGTATGATCTTACACAAGATATATATAGATTCAGAAATTCAGGATAAGAGAGAGCCTGTGTGGCTTAGTAATCAAGGAATCCTACTGATCACGAAGTCAGACAGATTTGTCTCTTCAAGATTAACTTTACTCACTTTGATGCTGTAAGGCTTATACTCTACATTGCCTTGGTTGCATCTGCATT
>VXAL01001014.1:27026-49489 GCA_013399475.1 Chauna torquata | reverse complement strand
AGATACCTCATTTGGCCACAAATTTAGAGTGTGTTAGAACTCTCCTAAGACCCTGTTATTTTTATTGTGCAGATATGCTTTTCTGTTCTATTAATAGTCAATATTTTGTACTCTTAGAAAAAAGAAAAACAAATTCTGTAATTACTACTTCTAAGTGCCACCTCTATCAAAAAAAGTAAAAAATTAGCAGATATTTTTCAACTTTTTCTACAGTATGAATACTTGCATACAGAATATTAAGTGCTTGCTTTTATGCTAAAATCATCTGCATCANGTTAAGATATATTTGTAACGTAAGTGTAAATCGGCTTTTACAATGAAGGACAAATGTTATATAGCAGAAATTCAAACATAATAAGGTATGAACTGTACAACTGTCACTGTACAACTAAAATACCTAAGCAACTCCTACAGGCTGATAGAGGAGTAGACTAAACTTATCTTTGAAAATCAGTTTCACATCTGGAATGTGAACACAAAAGAGTCTCACTGTTTTATAACAATCTCACTAATCATCTATTACTAAAACTAATGGTTACTACTAATAGCAAAAGCTGACTAATAAACTTTGTGCAGTTGATTACATGAGCAGTTTTAGCTACATGCACGTAAAGTAAAAATTTATCATTTGACATAAATATGTATGACAGTAATTGTGTTTATATACACAGTGCAATTCAAGAACAGTCAACATGTCAGTTATTTTCTAAAACAGTAAGAGTTATGAGCGAATTTTTAGGTTGGCTATTGGTTTTATTTTTTTACCTAAAGTTCGTGACTGTACAACAATCCTGTCCCTGTACTTTGGTTTGTGGCAGATGGGGTTTCCTGTAAGATCCATTCTGCACAGCTTTGTCCATTTGTTTAATACAACCTCCAAATCCTGCAATTAATACAAGAACAGAAGATAGTGATTATTTTCCCCTCTCCAGCACAGAATTCAATAGTAACATGATTTGTTCAGTCAGGCCCAAATCCTGCCACAGAAGTAACTTCAGCGAGACTATTCATGTACTTTAATTAAGAATGTGCATTTTCAAATAGAGTGGTGTATAGCATTCCCTCAATATATCATAATTGCACAACAGAAATGGTGATGCAGTTGGAAAACTCTGTGTTTTTAAGGATACAGTAATGCCAGCTATGGAAAATTACCACTACAATCCCACCTATACACACCAAAAGCAGAAGAATCACCAGCTAAAAAGTTGTATGATATATGTCTGTTAATGCATCCCCAAGGTCTCACAGAAAAAAATTATTTTACAGGAGGAACAGTGACCCCCACCCTTCAATAACTGTGGGTGGTCAGTCACAGTATTGGCCCAAATAGTGAATTTTTTGAAATATACCTTTCTCCATCTGGGTTTCTATCTGGTTACCCAAGGGCAGTATGACCTCAATAAAACTTCTTCTGTCTTTTAAACACAATAAATTCAAGTTAAAAGGATGCAAAGCTTAGCAGATTGGTCCTTTCTACTCAGATACCGTACTTTCTGAAATACTTTATTTTCAAAATTTCACTTAACTGTCATTCTTGATATGCATCCTTATATGTGTGAAAAGCTTAAGCAAGGATTCAAAACAATCTGTATGAATGCAAGGTAAGAGAGAATTTTTTTTCTAATTTATGTTGTACAGTTGTAATAATTTGAAAAAAAATCCACTCATCATGATTTGATAGATTTTAAACTGTGAAGTCTACAGAATTTTGTAGCTTGATGCCAATAACAACATATACAGTAATGTAGATATCTCTTAGCTCCTTCCAATGTAGAAAATCACTTGGGTAACGCAAGCAGGAAGAATTCTGGTTTTAGGCTAGGCTTATTAAAAAAGAAATAGGATTTAGCTAGTGTATTTATTTATTCTTACCTGGGCATTCAAGCATTGTTATTGAAATCTATAATGTGTTCTGGATTTCACCAGAAAGATTTTTTTTCAGGTAACAGTGTTGGAACACAAAATTGTCTACTACTGAAATAAAATGTATACAGTTTAACTTTGATGAATGCATACAAAGAGTCCTGTAGATTTTTGTTAGCTGTTACTTACTTGATAAATGACCCAGAACATGCTTACTCCAGTGTATGTTTATCTAAGAGCACACTAATCCTGTGCTGAAATATGATTACCCTTTCGATACGCTCTGGTTGTTCATTGCCTTCCTGTCTCTAATAAAGTGCTTTCACTTCCCAGCCTTTCAATAAGCTGTACTAAAGGGACCAGACACTCTTCTGGGCAGTCTCTGTTTGATAAATGATCATGTCATGCTATCACTTTGAGGTCTGCTACAGAATACTGACGAGTAAATTATATTCCATCTATGGGGGGAGAGGGGGAAGGGTAAGCGCCTTAGCAGGCAGCTGTAGTGCTGGCAACAACATTCTTACCAATTAATGATGGCCATTTAAGAATTGGTATTTGACCAGTATGCTCCAGTTTTTATCAGAAATGTCTAGTCCAACTGCCCTAACTACATCTACAGACAGCAATTTGTCACCATTTTGACTACCTGTCATAATCTATTTGAGAAAATCTATAGTTTTTCTCTTGTTCCTGACTCAATTCTGAAGTGAACGAATTCATCTTTTGTGATATCCTCTTGTCATAATCAATACTGGGCAGAGGTTGAATAAATTAAAGACTTAGGAAATACAGATTTTTATAGGTATTTCTAGCTACATTTTTGCTATCTATCTATCCAAACACTCACATAAGTCATAATCTTCCAAAATCTAATGTCAAGTGTGTATACACACACACATACATACTCTGTGGCTTTTTGTAAGCAGGAATAGTTTTTTTTATTAGGAATAGCTTTGAAAAAAATTCCCCTTAGCATTCCTACCCAAATATATAGCAGTCTAGAAGTCCTCGTGAAACTCACTAAAGTAAACAAGAACCTCAATAGGATAAAATAATTGAAGTAATGAGCAATAGAAAACAAAGAAAAAACAATTTTTAAAAATCATTTATATTCTTGATAACTGGCATAACATTTTTTTTTTACACATGGTAGCTAGTCACAATAAGTTATTTTGCATGAACTCAGAAAAATTACTTAATTTCTGTTCTGTCTACTGTTCAGACTACATTATATAAACTTCAGTCATGTGAAACAAGGTCATACGCCTTGATGTCTGTTAATTATGCTAACAATTCCCTGAATTAGCCAGAACCTTAAGTGCATGAATTCACTAGCCCTAATTTTCTATTATGATGAAATTAGAGTTCAATTTTCAAATCATTGAAAATTGAGGGAGTATGTTTTTTTATAAAGATGTGAAAAAAATGAGATAAATGCTTAAATATAAAGTAATTATACTAATCATACAAAAGTGAGAAAAGTCTATGTGAGAAAGTTGTGTTTCATGCATTTGTTAGGTTTTCGCATTTCCCTCTTTTGCACAGATTCCATTTTATTCCTGCTGCCATCTACCTCTGCCACACAGATCACTGCTGTTGACCAGCCCTGGTAAGATCTGGATGGCTCCTCTACAGCTTCTCTTCCTGCTGGGTGCAGCAGAGCTGGGAACAGACTCTCCATCACTCCTCTGTTATGCAGCACCACCACGGTCTCAATGCCAAAAATTCCTGGGGATGTTCTTGATGGCAGTGATGGTGTAGTAGGAATGGGAAAACAGGGGATTTAGAGCCTTTGGCATGAAGAAAGAGATATATTTCAGGGTTTTGAAAACATAGGAGCAAAAGAGAGGGGTATGCAGGCAGTTGTATGGGAATGAAAGAGCCTTCGCTGTAACCAACAAGCTCAAACTGTAGAAGCTATTAAGTATATGTAGTACAGTTGTATAGCCCCTAAAATTCTTTCAGCTATCACAGTTGTAGAACAATGTAAAACAAGGAATCATGAAATTCAGGGACGCAAAAAAATTGAAACATACTCAGAACTTCTCTCAACTATTTTTTTTTGTAACAGTTAGTAGATATATAAGATCTTTCTCCTGGTAGCTATTCAGTATAAGTTAAAGCATTTAAGCAGAGCTAAAACTGCCTTTTTTTTTTTTTTAAATACTTTGCATGGCCTACTGTTTTTTCAATGCTTTTTATTTTTTTAATGTAAACAAGAATTTATATTAGTAATAAGTAGCCTACTAGTATATGATCTGTAAGACAGTAAATGTAGCTGGAAAGCTGGATATCCAGCTGTGTTACGCTGTATGTTTGTCACGTTTATATGGTCATTAATCATACAGGTCTGACAGAATATGAACAGGAATACTCTACCTGCTCCATGTTTTCAAAACTTGGAGATTGTTTATAAAACACACAGGACAATTACTTTCCAAATTTACCAGAGCTTGATCCAAGTGTAACTGATAGCAGGAACAGCAGATAACTCAACTGCTAACCACATAATTTTTCAAAAGCTGTGACCTTATAACACAGAAATCTAAATGCCTAATTGATTTGCATAAATATTAATTCTTGTCTACCTGATGATAAAATAATAAAATCTAATAATCAACTAAATAACATACACACAGCTACTGAATAATGCAGTCTTTTTATCCACTCATTCTGTATCAGAAGATAGTTTATTCCTCTGAGACACTGTAAATGCTGTCTCTAAACTGGCATCCTCATTCTTAGTAACAATCGGTTGTTTGGCTAAGACAACCTTCTTTAAGATTATCATAACTGAAATCTTTTGTACTTACAAGAAGGAAAAAAATAATTTAAAAAGTCACTGTACTAAGCCTTCTTTTGAAAAGGATTCTTTTTAGAGGAATTCTTTTTGAAAGACTACCTATTTAAAAAAGCTTACTGTTATTTTAATGTAGCCAACACATTCAATATGGCTTTAATTACCTAGCAGAGGCTTACGTGAATTGTACTTCTATATGAATTCAGTCACAACCACCAGCCAGAAACACAGCTTGAAATACAAGACATTAATAATGCTCTAGTAAAAAAAGGAATGCATCATTCAATGTTTTTAAATATTAAAATGTAAAAAATTAAGAGTCCAAGTACATTGACCTAGGTATTTGCTAAATTACGCACACAAAGTATCAGAATCTCCTCATTAGTAAACAGAGCTGCCAAATTCAATATAAAAGGCATTATGTGTTCTAAGAAGTAGTAACCATACGTGTTTTAATGATTACTAACCAATGAAAGTTAACTTTTTCTAAAGAAACAGAATGTATATGCAAACCAGTAATGAAATAGTTTAATTTAATCAAGGCATTTTCCTGTTGAATTGGGTTATGATATAATCCAATTCATTTTAGCATTTATCAATTAAAGAAAAAATCAAAAGAAAGCAAAACACAAATGCCTATGGTTTATATGAAATGAAAACAGTCTTTATTAGCAATCACTTGAAAAATTTGTTCTTTCATGCCTGTGCCGTCCAATGATAGTGTCAGCATACTGTTCAACATAAATTTCATATTCAGTTACTTGTAGCATGAAACTCATTTTTCGAGCTTCTGTTTATGTTGAGAAGTAGAAAACATCACAACTTCTACAATAATGAGAGGTTACAAGGCCAATACTCCTGTTCCTTTTTGAGAAGTTGGAAATTATAAGTCCAGAACATTCTGTTTAAAAAATATTCACTACTGCAAAAGGAAGAACAAAAATAACTTTTATTTCTCTTGTTTCAGTTGTTACTGTGGAAGTCGGAGCTCTTGCTTATGAAGACATAGCTTTCCTTAACAGAAATTTATGAAATAAATTCATTGTATTCTTCCATGACAAATACTTCTTATGCTACTCCAGCAGCAATAGTCAAAGTCATTTTGATATTACAATGGCTAAAAAATCAACTACATGATCTGATATCCAAGAAGTGGCTTTTATTTACATTAAAACAGAGAATTAAAGACTGTAATATGGTAAAATGTTGCAAGTTAATTAAGACACAATGGTCATATAATCTTTGCAAATTAAGCTACTAATAATCACTCAGATGGCCAAAACATGGTAACTCTACGTTTTGGACATATTATATTATAGTTATAACTTCTGTGCATGTACTACTCAGTTGATAGATGCATGCACAATTGCATCTGTGCATTGGGTTAAAGGACATTTGGACATCCTAGATAAACGGTTCTCCATTTTTAACCTCAACAAGATTTTTGGACAAGAAAAGCATGCTTGGAAAGCCAGAAGTTCAGTAACTGTAGAAGTAAAGTTTATTTTTACTCATCTCTTTTGTGACAGAGATGAATTTGACTATTTTTTTAATCCCCCATACTAAATAGAACAAATGTTGATTTTAATACCTTCATATGTTGAAGTTGATTGTCAGCTGCTCTCAGATAAGAAAGATTTTCCAGAACTGCCAGCTCTTCTAATTCATCAATGTTGTTATTGCTAATATTCAACACAGACAAAGATTTCTGGAGGAAAAAAGTAGAAAAAGAAAATGATTTTTTTCATGCCATGCATGACTCAGTTGTAAATTCTTACAGAAAATTGTCTTAAAGAGCAAGTATATGAAACAAACACGTAAATGCAACTACCTCTACTTCACACATTGTTTTCTATTGGCTTTGCATCTTGTCCTAAAGTGCAGTTTATTCTGTTTTTGAAGTCAACCCAAAGTAAGGTTATTTCTCAATTATTTCAGGCATCCTTAGCAAATGCAGATTTTTTTTTTTTTCCTCAACATGTTCAAATACTTTAGAGTTCTGCAAGTGTTACTAACTCTACATTTGAAGTAGATACAGATATAGAAATTGACTGACTTTTCCAGGGTTACATCTGAACCACATAGAACTGAAATCCATAGCTGATACCCATGTACTCTCATTTAATAGCTGGACTATCCTGTTTCTTTCAGGCTTGATCCTGCCAACTTCNCTAAAGTGCAGTTTATTCTGTTTTTGAAGTCAACCCAAAGTAAGGTTATTTCTCAATTATTTCAGGCATTCTTAGCAAATGCAGATTTTTTTTTTTTTCCTCAACATGTTCAAATACTTTAGAGTTCTGCAAGTGTTACTAACTCTACATTTGAAGTAGATACAGATATAGAAATTGACTGACTTTTCCAGGGTTACATCTGAACCACATAGAACTGAAATCCATAGCTGATACCCATGTACTCTCATTTAATAGCTGGACTATCCTGTTTCTCTTTCAGGCTTGATCCTGCCAACTTCTCTCTATACATCTCTCTCTCTTCCTTGCCCCTTCTTTGGAACAGTAGTGAGTCACTAGTGAGTCACATAATGCACTTTGCCTTTTCTAACAGGCAATAGTTGCAGAGATCTTTACATTCTCGATAAGAAGTAAATGTGTTTCAGGTATTTATCTCAGGAAATACTTAATGTAGTTTCACATAAAAGCAAGGAGAAGCTTATATCTCTAGAAGATGAAAAAGAGCACTTAATCTAGTGAGTTTAGAATTATACCAGATATGGTACTTACCATTGGTTAGAAAATGTCTATTTCAGCAGTATATATCAAGAAACATAACCCTCTTCTAAAATCTGAGCTAAGAACAAGACCTGCATTTCAGACAAAAGTTACCAGTATCATCCTGATGTGCACAGTGTAACAAGCTCCTTGGACAAATGATTCAGAATACTGTCCTTAGCAAAACATTTGCTCACAGTATACAAAGAGCTATATGGCCCCATGTTTTTGGCTCTTTCATCTGACTGCACTAAGAGCCAAAAACAGATAGGAGAAGATGAAGTAAGAAATGATGTCTTAAAAAGGGACAAAACACTTAGCACCTGTAAAAATGGTAAAAATAGAATGTTTTCACATGTAGCTTCCAAAAAGGTGTTACATGATCAAGGAGGAAAAGTGTTTCTGAAAACAAAACAAAACAAAACAATCCCCCCCCAATTAAATAAATGCTAGGAAGAACAAAATGCTAGTGAGTCTGTGCCAGGATGCTGCAAAACAGTGAAGTATATGAGTTATCATGCTGGGAAAATTGCAGCTGTATAATCTCTCTCTACTTTCATCATCTCTCCAGTATAGAGGGAACAAAATACAAGTGCTGTCACAGGAACAGCCCATTTCTTTTAAAGGAAAATAGCAATACATATCCTGGATTACTTAATTTCCAAGCAGCAAGAACTAGAGCTAGGTGAAATATTTATGATATATACAAGAAAAAAACTCACTTTTCAGTGAGCATTCTTTGTTCATCTTCACAAAACAGATCATCAAGCCCTAACTGCATCAGGAGATAAAGTAAGATGATTTTTTTTGTAGTATGAAACTACAAACATTAGTAAATAAAGTCTACTTTTTTTTTTAAACCACTTTAACAACACATTTGATGTTTACTGAGCAATTAACATGTTGAACAAAAACTTCAAAAGCTGACTTTCCTGAAACCTTGGTATATCACAACATAGAAAAATGGCAGAACTAGAACTGAATTCTTCGGATTGTGTTGCTCTCAATATCCTCCTCCAAAAAGCTGTTTGCACCCTTTTTTGCCATTGCATTCTCTAGAGAAATGCAAGAGACAGTAAATAAACTAATGCAACAATCAGATCGGAGAAGTATAAACAAACTAATTAATTACAAATCAAGTAGACTAAAATAACTGACTGTGATAAATTCCTACCCCTTTTTTTGTTTGTTCACAGTCTGTTGGGATAGCGCATCCACACATTTCCTTACTTCCTCTCTCTCTTTATTCTCATTTCCATCCTTTATTGTTAAAATCTGCTGGACTCCTTGCTTATATGACAATTGGGATGGGAGTCCCTTGGTAGAATTTGTAAGACTGCTACCAATTACCAGAAAAAGAATATGAACAATTATCAAGTCCTTCTAATTATTTCTCCTAAAAATACTACCTATTGATTAGCAGTCCATTGAAAATCTCAAAATGTACTTACTGCCAAGGACCTAAGAGATCTTGGATCAAACAGAAGCTTTTCTCCAAGAGGGAGATGTTGGCTTTCAACATGTAGCTCCCTTATTTCTTTTAATTTATCCAAACCCTCTACTACAGTGATGCAGTTGCCTCCCAAATACCTGAAGAATAGAACCCAAAATAGTCTTAACATCCTTTGAAAGTAAAAGTGAACACAAGGCTAAAAAATACTTATTTAAAAAAAAAAAAAGAGAGAGATGTATTATTGAACAACACCTGGAAATTATAACAGAAAAAGTAAATTACATAGCATGTAAATAGAACATACAGCTAACAGATCCAAGTCTTTGCAGAAATTTATGTATTGATTCTATTATTATTAAATAGATGAAAAAAATAAAATAATTTAAATGTCAGTAAGTTATGTCATTACTTCACTCATAATCTGATTTTTCAGTGAAGTGTTCTATGATAAGTAATTATTTTTATTTGAAAAACAAAATTTAACTGAAGGGGCCTTAATGGCTACATCATTTTTTAATTTCTTAGCGTAATATTTATTCTTTTGCCAGTAAAATAAATACATGATTTTCAACTTACAGTTTTTCAAGGTTTTTCAGTGATGACAGATTTTCTATACATGAAATACAATTGTTCTGAAGGTAAAGATGTGTTATATTTGAAGCAAAGCCCAAGTTCTGGATTTGACTGATTTGGTTATCATATAAATAGAGAACTCTAAGATTTCTACACAAAGACACATCACCCTGAAAAAAACAACAACAAATTAATGCTATATAAAGTTTACTCACAACCTGCTTCTGGAAGGTATTGATTGGTTTTATATTTAAGTTCTGCTGCATTATTTATACATTTTCATCTTTAACAAACACTTTCAACAATATTTTTCCTAGAAAAAATGAGTTAGAGTCAATAATAATCTCCGGCATAGATTTACGACAGAAATCTGTCATTACTGTTCTGTTGTACTGAAGCTGAGGATTACGGCCATCATCAGCAGGTAGATCACATTCTGTGTGACTTAATTCCCTTCCCTGCCTTCATCTGAAAGATTTCACAAAAGTCCAATTGTTAGTGGTGTTGTTTCCATCAAACCTCAGTGACATAATGAAAACCAGTTCTTGGCAAAGGAACAACGATATCTACAAAAACTTGCACATCAATGTATTTTAGTATACTTCTGATTCTAAGATTCCACTCAAATGTCAAGTTTCTTTTTAAGTGTTCTTCTTAAATAACTAGACGGTAGCATGTTTTTATGAAGGTTTCTCTACAACTTCCCTATGGCATCTGATGAACCAGTCCTAATCAAATGGACTGATCAAATTAGTAACTCACTATGCCTACGCCCATTCCAAGGAGTGACCCAAACAAAACCATTTGCTTGCATGTGTCTGTTCGCATGAAACAAGGTATTTAAGTCCTCTTGACTGAAATCACACTTCTGTTTTTAAAACAGAAATCCATTATACACAACAATTTGGTTATTCAAATTGGGCTCAGCAATTTCAAACTGTGCTCAGTATCTTGAGGCGATTCGAATTAACTCAGGACTTACTGAAACCTGTATAAATTTCATACCATCAAGCTCAAAGGGAAGACTGGGTTAAGTCTGCAGGTTTAGTCTCTGAAAATAAAAAGGTCATGGACTTTTTTTTTTTTTTTAAATGAATAAGCTTTGGGGAGCAATTTAAAAAAATGTAAATTTTAGCCTGTCTAATTTGAAAAAGCCACTACACCAGTCCAAATCTGTTAACCTCACTTGGTTTATATCCTGTTCCTGAACTCTCCTTTCTCAGACTTCCTCGGAAATCTAAGGAATAAACCACAGATAGATTGAAAATATTTTGCTGCAAGTTAACAACTTGTTGTAAAATGCTCAAGAATGGAAAAAAACATGGCATTAGAGAGAATAAAATAAGCACTGCATTTAATAGTATCTCATACCATTACTACTTCCTTTTTAAAGCAAAAATTACTATTTCCATACATCTCCCTCTATGCCACACTTCATTTCTTTTTTTTTAAATATAGGCAAATTTAAATAAATACAAATCTCTAAATCAAAACCCAAACTCTTGCTGAAAACCTTTTTTTTTTTTTTTAAGCTCAGATCTAAAGTCTCCAAAAACAATACAGCTAGATTTCAATATGGCTAGAGTACTGCCATCAAAGTCCTGCACCTGATTCAATGGCAACAACCTGGCTGTATTCTGTAGGAAAGCATCAGGTCTAAATGATTAATTTTAAATATTCTTTTTGTGTAAGTGGCTAAAGAGGTAAGCGAGTTATCATTTCTATTCTGGTTACTTCCTGAAAGGTCCTTTACAATGTAGCAACTGTATGAAATAATCAAAATAGCAAATTGTTTACATTTTTTAGAGTTGCAGATTTCTGTAATAGCTCTGTGAAATACTGCAAAAATATTTCACTTTAACACTTCAGTTCACCTCTTTTTCCTTATATAATTGCTTATGTGGATTTTCTTTTTGCAATTAATGGCAAAAATTAGGCAGCATACTGATAATAATCTTTCTTGCCTGCCACACAGATGTATATATTTCTATAGTTTCAGGTAGGTAAAATACTTCAACGAGATTTTTGCTACATAAATAAAAAAAGTCTCAGGTCAATAATAAGAAAGACTGCAGACTGTTGGAGTTACAGTCACTTGCTTTGATGTTTTCTAGGAAAAGCTACAGCTGAAAGATTATTTACATATTTCAAATGCACATACATTTAAAATCAATTTATACACTTCTGGTACAATCGGTTTTCTATAAAGTAACAGCATTTTAAGCAGTGAATGCTGAAGCATGTTTCCACACAGGTGTATTTTTACAGCTTAACTGCAAATAAATAAAAGTGTTAAAAAATAACGTAGCTGTGACAAAACATAAACTTTGCTTTGCTTGCTAGTCTCCACAACTACAAACAACTCGTCAGAACAGTAACAACAAAACCTTTGAATAGCCAGGTTAAAAGGAATAAAGAGAAATAAATCTTACAATTGCATCTATTTTTTTATCTGATAAATTCAGATGAGTTATTTTTCTCAGGTACTGTCCAAAGTCCTCTTCTTTGCGATTCTTGTGACTGATGCTTTTAGCAATTAGGTCCATTGTTAGTTGAACCATAATTCTATAACAGGCCAAACTGCTCTCTCTCTTTTAATATTGCTGAGTGTATTCCATGTGCTCTTACTGTAAGTAGTTTCATAAAATGCCTTAAAAACAAAAAGCAAAATGTTATACTACTTGCATCTGAGGTCTTAAACAAAGCTTATGTGTATACTTCAAATCTGATGTTTCCCAACCAACTCTCTTTTTGCTTACCATGACACATTTATGTGCAGCGTTTGCTGCATATAAAAACCCACCCCTTTGTTGCTGTATTTTTTTCCAAATTTTTAATGTATTCAATAACATTTAAAAGCATCATTGTAATATTTTATTTGCTGTTTCAGTGTGCTTAAGAATGTTGTACCTTATTCTTTGTCTTTCTCATATAGAAATATGAGCACAGTGATCCACAGAATTAATTCTCACACATAAGTAACTAAATAATTGCAGATCATAAACTAATTATTAATTAAAAAACATGTAGCTCTGTACGGCAGGTTTTACAAGGCTATGAGAACTTGCAGTGGTGGGGTCGAGGAGGGGAAGAAGGCAAGACATGTTTTGAACCGGATGTGTAAAGGCTCTGGGGATGAAAACACCCCAATGAACACAACTTAACCACCCAGCATAAAAAGGTTGCTTTTTTAGCCAGTACATAATACAATCCCCCACACCAGCGTAACAAAACAACTGAGGAGAAAGCAAAAAGCATCCATATACTCATCTCATGCAGCCACATAAACCGAGGCATGGAATATCCACCTTACCAGTATTACATTTATGAGAAACTGAGGAAAAGTGAAAATTAAAACTGTAAAGCCAGGA
The DNA here is from genome assembly GCA_013399475.1 of Chauna torquata. Classification (NCBI taxonomy): domain Eukaryota; kingdom Metazoa; phylum Chordata; class Aves; order Anseriformes; family Anhimidae; genus Chauna; species Chauna torquata. The sequence goes on along the minus strand of VXAL01001014.1, from coordinate 36,697 downwards.
AAAACTTCCTTACTTACTAAGCAAGGCTGAAGCTCAGTAGTTCCCCCTTATCCATGTGCAAAAGATGTTTTTTTGTTTGTTTGTTTTTTGTGGTTTTTTTTTTTGCTTCTACTGCTTTCATAAAGGTGGGGGAAGAAGGAAAGCAGAAAGGACACTATTTTTTTTACTGAGAAGTGTACTTTTTTACTTTTTTTTTTTTTTAAACATAAAAATACCTTCCAGAGCCTTTTCTTAGACCTTCTTCCAGAAGGAGCAAAACAGCAGCTGGAAAGGCAGGCTGCCAGCGTGCGGGGATTTCGGCGAGGCAGGTATCTCTCAATGCCCGGCTCCCCCAGCCGTGTGACTCGACCCTCTCCCCCCACACACAGCAGAAGGCTTAACGACGACAGGGACCGACCGCCCCCCGCCACAACCCGTGGGATGGCTGCTTGTACGTTCCTGCCCGCAAGCCAACAGGACCAGGGCAGGAAAGAAGGGGCAGGATCCGCTCCTAGCGTCCGTCCCAGGAGGAAACCACCCTTCCCCTGGTAAGAGCCCGCGGCCAGCCGCGGCCCCGCTCTCGCCCTCACCTCCCGGCACCGGCATCGGCAAGACGGCAGCGACTGAGGAAGCGCGAGCGCCGCCGCCTCTGACGGTTGCCACGGCAACCAAACGCCAACAGCGTAAGTAGGGGGGGAGACCGCTCCCGCCGCGCGCTCTCACCACCCAATCAGCGTTGAGAAGAGAGCTGAAGGCGGGCGGAGGGCGGGGACTGCGGCTGCGCAGACGCGGGCGCGGGCGCCTCGCGAGGGTCGTCGACGCCGTTAGCGCAACGGTTTTGGCCGGCGGGCAGGGCAGCTGCTGCGGCCGGGGGGCTCGGGCTCGGGCTCGGGCTCCTCATGTGCCCGTAGGGGTGGGCTGGGTGTTGTTTTTTAGCCTGCAGCGTCCCTGGGGGTAGAGGAGGGAGGGCTGCCATGCCAAGGTGCCTCCTGCAGTGAGTGTGGCCTGTCGACTTGGCGGGACCCGTCAGCCTGCCTCAGCAGTCCACAGAAGAGGCAATCTCGGCTGCTTTGGAGAAGAGGAAGCTTTGAAGCCTGTTAAAACAAACGGACGTTGAACAGCATAACTACAAAGAACTTATTGTCTCGTCAGTATTTTAGTAATACTATACTAACTTAAATTTTGTTTAGCTGCAGGTTTTCCATCTGATGTTGCCCTTCTTGGTGCATGCCAGCCACTTTTTGTGAGCACAAATTACTGGCAACAAAAAATCGCGGGGTGTGTTTCCCACCTTGTGTAAATTTAATAGATTGAGTGGATAGTGCATTTAAGAGCATTATTTTATTAGGAGAATGTTAGGTAGTGTTTAATAAGATTTTCCTGTGAGGATTTTTTTTTAAATATCAGTCTTTTTGGTGCCTATTTTCATGAATTAGTTAATTGCTGATGACACAAAACTGGGAGGAGCGGCTGATACACCAGAGGGTTGTACTGACATCCTTAGTGACCTCGATGGGAACCTCATGAAGTTCAACAAGAAGTTTAAAGGCCTGCACCTGGGGAGGAACAGCCCCAGGCACCAGCACATGCTGGGGCTTTGCACGAAAGGACCTGGGGGTCCCGGTGGACACCATGTTGAACACAAGCCAGTGACGTGCCCTTGCTGCAAAGAAGGCTAATGGTATCCTGGGCTGCCTTAGGAGTGTTGTCAGCAGGTCAAAGGAGGTTATGCTTCACCTGCGCTCAGCACTGGTGAGGCCACACTGCAAGATAGGCATGGAGCTACTGGAGAGAGTGCAGTGAAGGGACACTAATAAGTTTAAGGGACTGGAGCACCTCCTGTGAGAAAAGGCTGAGAGCTGGGACTGCTTAGCCTGGAGAAGGGAAGGCTCAGGGGTGATCTCATTGATGTATTGCAAATACCTGAAGGGAGGGTGCAAAGGGGATGGAGTCAGGCTCTGTTCAGTGGTGCCCGGTGCCAGGACAAGAGGCAGTGGGCCCAAACTGGAACACAGGAGGTTCCCTCTGAACATCAGAAAACACTTTTTCACTGTGTGGGTGACAAAGTACTGGCACAGGTTGCCCAGAGAGGTTGTGAAGTCTCTCTCCTTAGTGACCCCCAGAAGCTGGCTGGACATGGTCTTGGGCAACTTGCTATAGTTGTCCCTGCTAGAGCAGGGGAGTTGGACCAGAGGACCTCCAGAGGTCCCTTCCAACCTCAGCTGTTCTGTGATTCTGTGAATTAAGAATATGAATAACTCAATGTAAGTCAATAAAATATATATATGCTGTATGCTTGCTGGGTTGGAACATAAAAGTGCATCAGTTGAAGTCAGTGACAAAATGTATTGCTTCCAATGAAACCAAAATTAGGAATTTATTTCTCTTATAGAAAAAAATGACAGATAATTGTAAAAAGCAAGCATGTTCTACTTTGACCTTTGTTAGAAATGCAGACAAGGTATAAAAAGTCCCGTCCTTCCAACATGGAATTTCCTATATCCTTCTCTCTGAGGATACAAAAGATCTTAAGATGCCCTTATTTCAGCAGCGGAATCCAAACTGAACATGCCCTGGAGCTGCTTGTTCTGGGAAATGTTTCTGTTAAAAAGTATTTTAATATTATTAAAGTTAATTTTGGACTTAGTCTGTTCTCCCTCATGGCTGTAGATTTTGCAGGTGTCTAAGGGCTGTCTGTTAGTAATTTGATTTAAAGGCAGAAAAAGCTATAAGAGGTTTCAGAGAGAATATTTATTCATTAAGATTTGAAATAGGATTCTCATCTAGTGGCATGGTGTATTAAACAATCATCTGTGTACTCTCCAGTATGGCAGTAATTTGGCTGAGTACAAAAAGTCCTTGTCTTCAAAACAGCTTTTGGAAATACCTGTATAGAATCACTGATGGCTGTATTTCTCACAATTCTAGATTGGAACACTGAACTGAAATTTATTTCTACAGACATAAAACACCTTAAGAGTCTCCCTTGCATAAACACTATCATGCATTCTGCATGGTGCTATTTCTGTGTACATGAATTACATGTGGGGTGTGTCATACAATAAGACAATCCTAGAAGATATTTAATACTTCTAATTGTAAAATATTAAATTGAAGCCTAACTATTTCTGATGAACTTTTTCAGGGTCGGGTTTCAAACTTTTATTCAGTAACAGATAAACCTTTTCTCAAGCATTTCTTACCTTCTTTTGTGGCTAGACAGCTGCATGAAATGGAATAAACACAGTTGCTTCAGTACAGCTGTTTTAATGCATAAAACGTCTGAAACAATTTTTTCCACTGAATTTAAACATAAGTTTGGGGTTTTGTGTTTTCAAAGGTAGCAAACACAAGGTTCTCAAAAACATAGGCCAGGCCAAATAGTGCTTTCATTTCAATAGACTTGTAGAGAGCTGTACTGAAATGTGTTTGTTTGAAAAATAAAGCTATGATCTGTTAAGTCTGACATTTTTCAGCCTAGTTTCTTAAGGAAATAGTGCCTACATGTTCTTGTTGTGTCTGCCTGCATATACAGCCTTCATTCAACCAAGATCTGGTAGCCAGCAGGGAGAGCTGGAGCAGTGCAGAGGGCGTTACAGAGGTGGAGACGGGAGCTCCAGGTATGACCAAGTAACATGTTAGTTACAGTCAACAGGGAGTAAGGTACTGCAGGAGAGCAGGCAACATTATTTTTGCTGCTCACAAATAATTTTGGTTAATATGTAGTTTCCTCAGTAACAAAGTTTTGTCCGCGTGTCAAACTCTGAAATAAGTGTATTCTGGCATAACTTGACGTGTTCATATTTCTACTCTGGAGGTGGTTTAGGTGAGACAGGTACCTGGAATAATTATTTATGTAAAGCCCTAACCTTGCATGCAGCTTTTCAAGTTCTTGGACTCGTCCTGTTGCATGACAACTACTTGACAACACCTCTTGAGTCTTGATTTTACTTCAGCAGGATCTCATGCATGCATGAGTAAGAGATGGTGCATTCAAAGCTAAGCTAATTTTTCTTCCCTGCGCTGAGCAGGGCCCAGCAGTGCCTTCTTCTCAGCATCCGTCCAGTGGGGGTTACGTGATCTTCACTGGGTAGTTGTCATTACTTGGTTTTATTCCTTTTTCTATCTAATTTCTGTTTGGGATTAGATTAACACTTTTGCTCATATTGACTGCTGATACCAACAGAATGGTGCAAGCCTAAGCAAAACCTAAGCTAAGACAGAAAATCACTGAAGTGACTATAAAATGAAATAGATAACAGGCTTACTGTTACAAAAGTTTCTGTAATGATTTCTGCAAATAGAACTAAAATAAAATTAGAACAGGTCGAACACCAGACAAGGCCCAAAGCCCAATATGGATAATTGTTATTATAAAACTTTAAGGTCTGTTATTACTACAAAACCATTATCATCATTAATATTATTGGCAGGTGATGGCTTTTCTGACCTTGAACTACAGTTCTTACCTTTATTATTAAACTTGAGTACATACATGTAAAACATTTTTCCCAGCTGTAATGTAAGAAGCTGATGACACAAGAAGAATCTATGTACTATACATATAGAGGCCAAGAAGTGAAATATCCCATGTGCGCTTCCCAGCATTAAAATCTGTTAGAGCCTGTAAGTAAAAGTGAAGTTACTAGAAAACTGTTTGTTATAAACATCTTTATGATGCTTATAATGGGTCTTTATAAACAGTGTATCTTACCTCCAGCAGAGACTACAATGCTGATTTGGGAAATGCAAGATTCAGTCTCCAAAGATGAGTGAAAAGAAATAAATGAAAACGCACTTTTACAGTTTTCATCATAGAGAGAATAGCCGTTAATTGTGCTGTCACTTTAGCACCAGACAGAGCTTTAGAAGATAACAGCTTTCCAAATATTGTAATGAAATTTGGTAGATGAACCAGGAAGAGGAAGTAAAACTTACTATATGCTGCTAATATTCAGTCAGAAGATGTACTGGTATCTCAGCATGATTTTGTCGAACACTGTGTAGAGAATGAATGTGAGTATTCACAGAATCATTCTTCTTTGTTTTTAAATAGATGTAAGATGTTATTTACATGTTACTTGTCCCTGGCTTTTACAGAAATATTTGTGTTAAACCATTTTGGCCACTTTGAGAATTTTACCTAGTTGTCATAAGATTTTTTAAAAAGGAAAAGGCAGATGTTCCACAAAAAACTGGTATGAGGAGGAGCTAGTCTGGAGTTTGTATCACAAGACGGAATACATAAATCTCACTTAAGTTGGAAGAACATCTACCATTTTTGTACCTCCATGTTTCTCCAGTTATATCTTCAGTTTTGTGGAACTCAGACTGACAGTGCTTTTCTTAGGAACAGATTAAAAATACAAGCTTAATTCTAACCTCAAGTGATATGGTAAGTGAATGCAGCTTGCCTTCAGCTGGAGAAAAAAGTTCAGATGGTTGTAATTACTAAAGATTGCATGCCACTAGATGCAGGCACAAAAATTAATTTCAGTTTTTAATAAAGTAATGCCACTGCAGTTAAACACAAGCCCTAAGGTAATGCGTCTAAAACAAACAGAGAAATTCACACAGGAAATGATGAACAATTTACATAGGAGTTGAATGCATGTTTCAGTTGAAAATTAAGAGTTTCTAAAACAACATATTTATAATCCCCTCAAAGGGCTTAAGCACTTTCTATCCAGGACGATCTAAACAAACTAACTGTGCAAAATAGAATAAGTAGTCTTTGCTAACAATATTATTGAGAATTGTTAGTTGAAGTGGTTAACGTCTGACAAATTGGAGATGTAGTGATGACCTTTCATACATAAAGTGATAATACTTATATATCCTTTTTCATCTGTATTTTAAAAAAGCTAATGATCAATCTCATTATTTCATGGAGAGGAAAACAGACACTTGCTCTGGCAAAAATATTTTGCTAAAGTTTATGCACGCCTGGTTTGTGAAAAGTCAGGAAGAAAACCCAATTCTCCTGAGATGGAGTCCTGTGACCTATCCACTGGACCATGCTACTTCCCAGAATACTGTAGTTTTCAGAAAGCCCTGTATGAAACATTTTTTTCATAATTAAAAACAAACCAAATGTCACTGCAAATATTTCATATGTTAGAAGTTTCATCTGAAGGTCAAAATTAATGTTCCCAAATTACATATTTCCTTATGGATATTATTCCTAGGCTCTGAAAAGTAAAACTACAGCCCATAGAAAATACACCCTGAGGAACAAGTTACTTCATTAATTCCTTAAAGGCTTAGCATAATTGTTTTTAACTCCAGATAAATCCTTCAACTAACTAGAGGCTCTCTGATGTCTGTTCTTCAAGACTTGACACAAGCTGAAAAAAATCCTACATGCATGCAATTAATCTTATATATTATCACTCCATATTCTAGTCATTTTCACCTCGTAAAGACTTGCACTCTTGAAACAATGCTAGCTCAACTCTTTAGTATTAAAATTTTGTCTGTTTTTGGATTCTTGAAAGTATTTGCTTTTATCATTTTATCTTAACCTAGTTTATGGTATGATATACAAAATCTCGTACATTGGGATTTCAATAAATACTTAAATATTGGATATTAACATACTATGTTAGTAGCACAATGAGAGTCCAATTCTGATTTGGACTATTTGGGGCACAGCAATAATAATAGAGAAAATAAATAATATGCTTATCAAACAGAAGGTAACATACCAAGCTTATTTTAAAACACTGACCTGAAATAAAAAAAAAAAACACCAAAAAAAAAATCTCTATCCCCCCCATCACAAAATTTTACCAAAGGGGAAAAAAGAAACAGGGTAGTTAATTATATTTAGTATATTTTTAACCTAATAAAATAGTAACATGTCAGCAATTAGCTTTACATTTTTTTAATAATTATGTTTTGTTTAAAAACAATTGAAGCTATAAACGTCCATATATACAATACCTTAAGAACTCCAAGTAGCCCTTAGGACCCAGCCCTGCTGTACTACCTTGCTGCTGCCCAGTAAGCTGGTTACACTAACCATTGAAAAAACAACAAAACAAAACCAAAACGCTTTTCTACAAACTTGTGTGAGCAAATTGCAAAAGAACTGGCATTACGGTTCATACTAAATTGAGGAGTACTATAGAAACACTGTATGCCTTGCAGCAATGAACTACTGCTGTGCAAGAGTGATCCAGTGCCCAAACTCATGGCAGCCTTAAAACTTCAAAGGCTACTGCTATATCTGTAGGAATAGTCTGCCTCACTGAAATTTCATGAAGGACAAGGCACGTTGAGGTAAAAACAGAATGTCCAAAACCAGACACAATCAAAGTTTTACATGACATAAGTGACAGAAATGCAAGAAAATTATGCTTCATCTATTAAATAGGAAGTTTAAAAGGGGTCATCCTATTTAACCTGAGATTGTGTGCAAAGACTGCCACTGAAGGCAAAGAAAATGAGAGTGCCTTGTAAAAACAGGGCTCTGAACGCTGTGGAGTAAGTTTTCCAGAGAACATCGAAGTCTGACAGCGAATGGAGGTGTTGTAGCTAGCTTGAACTGCACATTATTCCAGTATCGGTATCAGATAATTTATGAAAAACTCAAGGAATATTTCTTCTGGCCTGGTGTGAATGTGAGGTGAAGGACTACTTAATGCATTGTGATGCTCAAAAACAAAGAAGTGCCTGCAAGTGTGGAAGAATGAATTTACATATTTGTATAGAGTTGATGTACAACATGTATCATTCTCAAGAACAATTTTATTCCTGTTTTTTTTTGTTTGTTTGTTTGTTTTGTTTTTGTTTTTTTAAGTCTCAAAATTACTTGGTAGAATTATGGTATGCTTTCTATGCCTTAATGACTCCCCATTGTTTAGGATATGTGTGTGTGTGTGTGTGGACATATTTGATTACTCATTTGTGGTAATCATCTTCAATAAAGAGAATTCTGATCTCAGTAAAAGGCAAAGTTTGGAATAATGCTAGCATTAAAAATGATTGATCAAATACAAAGACATTCCTGAACACTCCAAAAAGGATCCTGTACAGGCCACAGGTGTAGTCAAACTCATGCATGATCTTAAGTTGTTATAACACCATATGCTCAGCAAGTAACAATACAAGTAACTTAATCAACAACTGTTTGCATCAGCATTCAAGGGAATTCGTATTGCTATAGTTATAGACAACTTAATATTTTAAAGCCAACTGTGACTAAAAACATTCATTGTAAGCCTACATGCATGAAATTTCAGCTCATGGCTATTGTAAATGAGGACAGTTTAAATATGCCTGAAGCGAATATGAGATTAAATTATTATTTTCTATTTCAGGTAGACACTAGATACATCCAAAATTTTTGGATCATGTTTTGCAAAGAGAATTCTACAAGGTGGTAACATAGGTTGTATTTCCAAATAGGTATTTATCTCACAAAATCTGCGTACTTCTTTATGTAAACACATGTTGAATGGGACAATGCCTGTACGCTAAAATTTAGTCTCAAAAAACACCTGTGGAAGAGGTTAAGTAGGAAAAGTTACTGGCTAGAAACATTGCTATGTCTTCCTTAAAAGCTACTACTGTGGGCTTTTGTATTATGCTGGCTTGTACAGAAGGCTGTTCTTGCCATTTCCAGGAGAATTAATAGCTTTGAATATTAAAATACCACAGCATTCTTCTCTTGCCTCCCCACCACCACTGCCATGCTGGAAGAAACATAAAATTGTCCTCCTATCAAACTGCATATCTGATAATTATCTAAACTTGACTAGCTCTGATTAAATGTATTTTTCCTAAACTGTTGGAACCTGCTGCTTTAAAACTCTTGATGAATTTCTGCTTCAGGGTATCTGCATTTCCTTGCTGAATGATGTTTCCATTGTATAACTTGCATCTTAGCTTCAGATACACTGGAATCCATTTGAATGAAAAGCCCCAAATGAGTAATAGCTATTAAAATTTCCAGACCAAAACAAAAACAAAACCCACATCAAGGCATAGTTAAGGTTGAAAAGGAATATTAGTTACTGAAGTTATAACGCATAATGGCATATTGTACAAAGCATGCTATAAATTATCCCAAAAGTAAACATTCCAAAAAAACCCAGGAAACTCAGGATTAAGGATAAAAACTTAAAAGAAACCCAAACATCTTGAACTATTGAAATGCAGTATGAAAGCCTCCAAAAGAGGCTTAGATCAGCCCTGCAGCGGCACTATGTTGTAAGGCAACAATTACGATTAATGCATTTTAGTATCTGTGGCCCTAAATTAGGCTAACTCATATTTCAGAGATACTAATTTTTCATTTTCTTCCTTTGCAGGCAGCAAGTGACTACGACAAGCAATAGATGGCAAGCAGGAGAAAAACAGCACTATATAAACCTAGTGTTAGTTTCACAATTTCACTGCAAAACTGTTTGTATTTTGATTCCCCAGAAATATAAAGTGTTCATCGTAACTGTGAAGCTACAAGGAAAATATTGTTGTATCATGCACAACTGTTTCATCAGGGTGAGAAGAAATCATTTCTGGCTGGACCAGTAAAGCTAAACCAGGAATGGCTCCATTAAATTTAGTAACTTGTTAAAAGATAATCAAATGGAATTTCAATTCTTAAAATTAACCATAGAAATGAAAATCTGAGAAGCAAACTTCTTATACTGCATAGGTTACCTATCTAATCTAAGTGGACAGAA
>VXAL01001013.1:115897-129727 GCA_013399475.1 Chauna torquata | reverse complement strand
AAAAAAAAAAAAGTAGGGAAGTTATTTAGAAATTTATTATTGCTGTCTTGTTTTGACAGTAAAATGACAAGTTTTCCCTTCACATTTCCTGCAGTCTCTGCCAGTTCCACATTCCTGTATTTCACTCACAGCCAGTGATTACGTTACATGGTCTTAAGTGTCGTGACTGAAGTCTGAGCCAGTCATGCAGTTAATTTAAAAACCAACAGATTGTACAAACTTTATTAAACAAAAATAAGGCTTACAACAGCAGTGAAGAACAGTTTGTCACTATGCACAAGTCATGCTGAAATACATGAGAATTTTATGTTCTATCCATTCAGTGCTTATTTCTTCAAAATTTTCTTTTTTTCCCTCCTCTCCCCCCCTCCCCTCACGCCTTTTTTCTCACAAATTAATAGCACAGTGAAAACAAAACAGAACAGATTCATGGTTAGATACCAAGAACACAAAAGTCTGGTTCAATCAAATTCTGCTGCAAGATTTCTTTTCCTCCAAACGGTTTTTTGTTTGCTTGTTTGTTTTGTTTTTGTTTTTTGTTGGTGGTGGTTTTTTGTTTGTTATTGTTTTTTGCCATATGCATGTTTGATTTGCAAATTTATTGTTTTAATAGACTGGCAGTTCAGAATTAGAAATCCTTTGGCACTCAGGATTGTTTAATCTCTATTGCTGTTTTTCAGTCACAAGACAGCGTGGCCTGGAGATTTAGGAAACCTGGGTTCTAGTAATGACCTAGCCACTAAATTTTGCATCAGTTTGGGTAAATCACTTCACTTCTCCGAGGCTGATTTTCTCCTCTCCTTCTTCACCTGTCTTATGGAATCCATTCAAGCTATTTTTTCATTCAACAGTGCCTGCTTTAGAACTCATAATATAGGAGTGAATATACACATCTGTGCACTCTTCTCTTTCATCTAGAGAGTCTTACAAATCTTTTGTTCAATCTGCCATGACACCTTTACTGTACCAGTCTTCATCTTGCAATCCAGTAAAATGAAATTGAATACATAGATCCCAGCACGTCTTTTCTTATACACACATCTGTGTGTATGCAGACATGCACAGATATATACGAACACACAAATCAGGTTTTTTAAACAACATTTAGTCTTTTCCTCGCCTTGTCCAAAAGCCAGATTTTCACTGCAAATGCATTGCCCTTTTGGCCTGTGCTGCTATAATACTTCACTATGTGATGAGCATAGGTTTTCTTTCCCTATCCACATATAAAATTACCCCAGTCCTACCTACAGAATTTCTCTGCAGCTCAACACTGTATGGAAAGTACCCATTTGTTGAGACCACACCTGCTTTGTGGATTTTGACTTTTAATGAAATCTAATCAAATACCAACAGATGGTTTAAAGTGCATTGACCCGGCTCACGCTAAGAGAGTAGTGGGAAGAGACATAAATGAAATTCAAGTCTGATGGTATTGTGGTAGTGTGTTACAAGACACTGCATCATCTGGAGACATCTGGAGACATCTAGAGCTAGGGATGCCACCATATTTTTCTTTCATTGTGGGCCAACTTCAGTTTCATTAAGGGCTGAGTCAAAACACCTCATTTATAATAAGAGTGAAGAGCACTCAATCTATTTGCAAAACTATGAAAAGCAGCCAGTGGAGACTACCTTTGGTGACTAGGAAAGGACAATTACCATACAAAAGCAACCAGTTATTATTTAACATACAAAGTACCACATGTAAAACCCCAAATATTTTTTTTTTTCTTGAGGTAGGCATTATCCATATTCAAATACACAGAAAGATTCATTCCACATCTCCTACACATGCCTAAATTTGGACAAAACTTTAGAAGGAGAAAACAGGATAAATTATACAGAATAAACCCTTAACAGTAAAGCATACACAAAGTTGTTTAGACATAGGTTGGATGTATGTTTCTCTGAGCAAATCACAACTTTCCTAAAATGCTGCTGCAAACACAATCCTCTTCTTATTGTCGCATATATTTTCTAAGCGATATACCACTATAATAGTCAACATGATAAACATTTTTATTGCTCAGAGTCCTGGTGAAATCTATGACACCAAAGCCCTCTTTGTTGCACTTGGACCTTGTGTATTATGGAACTGCTGCTTCTATTGGTCATAAAACAGTGTTCTGGTCACAGAATACATACCAATAACCATTTTAGTCTTAGTCTGCTACATCTTCTTATGCAGCATCATGCAGTATTACCACTATTTATCCTCACTGTTCAAAGTTCTATTAAAATCAATAATGCAAGTACTTCACACACAAAAAGGAATTTGTATCACAAAGACAGACTGCAAAAGTCTTATGTATGTTACTCAGTAAGTTGCCATTATTGCTCTATACAACTGCCTTAAGGGAGGCGGTAGTAAGGTGGGGGTCAGTCTCTTCTCCCAAGCAGCAAGGCGTAAGACAAGAAGAAATGGCCTCAAGTTGCACCAGGGGAGGTTTAGGTTGGATATTAAGAAAAAATTTCTTCACTGAAAGGGTTGTGAAGCACTGGAACAGGCTGCCCAGGTAAGCAGTTGAGTCACCATTCCCGGAGGTCTTCAAAAGACATCTAGATGTGGTGCTTGGGGACATGGTTTAGCGGTAGACTTGGCAGTGTTAGGTTAATAGTTGGACTACATGATCTTAGAGGTCTTTTCCAGCCTAAATGATTCCATGACTCTATAATGATTCTATGAATACACATGTGACCAAATTGCATGTTTAAAGTTTTGTATGTCTTTTATCTTCTTTTCACAAAAAACAAAAAACAAAAAAAAACACAGAGTATTGATGCATATGAGCAAGCCTCCTGCCTACCTACCAAATGCTGGAACTCCAGAATATTTATTGAACTAAAAACGAAACTGATAGAAGAATGTCGAGTAAAAAGCCTGCATGGACAGGTCCAGTCTTTGGCCCCCATTTTATAATCAAAGAATCTATTTGCAAAACTATGAAAAGCAGCCAGTGGAGACTACCTTTGGTGACTAGGAAAACAAACCAAAATTTAGGAGAGAGGAGATTTTAAGAACTCATCTAGATCACCTACATACATTCATCACACTTCTTCAGAACAGAATAGATTTTATTTATTCCATAACTGACACAATTCTTCTAGTCTATGTTTAAAAATCATTATTGATACACAGTTTGTCAGAAATCTGGTCTTATGCTTCTCTACCCTTACGGTCATAAAGGCTTTTTTAATGTTCACATTAGATATCCCTTGCTTAACTTAAGCCTGTTAAAACTTGCACTATGTGGAATACACATGGAGAATTTATAACATCCTGCTTTGCAGCAACCTCTTATGTACTGGAAGATAATTACCAAACCTCCCTTTGGACTTCTCTACATTAGAATAAGCAAATCCAAACCTTTCAGCCTAGCAATGAGAGAAAGCAGGCAATTAAGAATCCATACAGATGAGGAAGTTCTTAGCACAAGTCTGAAGATTTGGTTGCGTTAATTTTCAGACAGGAAGAGTCTTTGGAAAACAAAAATAACATAGTGTGAATATCAATCCTAAAAGATGATCACTGGTAGAAGTGTTTTGAAGGAACTGAGGGAAGTATATGTAGCAAAGACTGAAGAGATTGATGCTACTGTCTCATATAAACGAGATTTTTTAGACTAAAGTAGCTCTGCAAAAGGAAAGGAAACAAGGAAGCACCACAATCTTTGGATGTAGTTTCCCTTCTCCGTAAGCTTTCCTCCACACTGGGATTTTGCTCTTCAGCAGAGCTGTGAATAATCCCAGCAACACGAGCTCACGTGGACAGTTAACAGAACTCTCTAGCAACTGCTCAGTTCCCAATCCTCTTCTTTTCAAATATTTCAGACCTGAAGGGTAGGAAACCAGAGAACTAGGGGGCTTACCTGCTAAACATGCTTTCACAATGCAGCCAAGCGAAGACATTTGCAGTGCTTAGCAACGTTTTCTTCCTCCCTAAAACCACAGCTCCACATCCTTGAGCACCATCTACTGGCTTCTTATCTGCTGACTACTTACATCTAAACAACTAGAGATCATATCTGTCCCATCAGCACATAACAGGAGCTCGGGGTAGTGAATAACAGACAGCTTGAGACCAGCCCATAAGTCGGACTCCGTTTCTATAAAATGTTTGTCAAACACTTTTGAGTAATTAACAATTTCATAATAATCAAAGTCTGTTTCTGGACAATTTTCAAAGAGATAATAAGGCTTAACTGAGCCAGTAAATTATTTGCTGTGAACAGTTCAACCAGCTGTACGCTGCGTATCGCAGATTCTATCCTTTCTGTTTCTTCAACTCAAGCGACAGTTGTTATGTTAAAATGACGAAATAAAGCCTAAATATCTAAAAATAATAATTAAGCACTAGGGATAAGTAAACAAGTATAATAAAGTTGTTGGTAAATAGTTTCTAGAGCTGTAAAAAAGGGTGTAGCTTATTTTTCAAGTCTTTTTCATAATTTGTTTTCATTGGATGGTTTCCAAATTCTCTGTATTCTTCTTCCAGATAATCATTGACAAGTTAGAGATCATGTCTTATTTTCACTGAGCTTGTTCTACAGATTCCACAAGTAAAGGATCATATAAGAACTACACAGATGAAGACCCAAAATAGAAACAAACACACAGGATTTAACAATTCAGTGAACTCTGGGATTTTTACATCCAGACCCTCTCTTCTCATTAAGGCTACAATCCCACAGGTTTTTCCATGTGGCTGGTCTTTCATTTCCATGAATGACACTGTTGACTTCTGCATGCAGCCCAGGGCAGCAATGGAGCAAGATTTCTAAATGACACAGAAAGGTGAGTTAAAAAAATTGTCTTTGAATTTCGTCTGTAGTGACACTTTTGTCATCTTACTCTATAGACAAGATTCAGATGTAAATTCCGCATTCTATATTTTGCAAAGCACTCAAAGTTATCCTTAACCCTTATTAATTTCTAGTGCTTAAAATCAGTTCCAAATCAAAGATCTAAGAAGGAAAAAAAAGACCACAAAACACTCATATCTGTCATTTTTATATTTCAGGAAATGCAAATTATCATAAGATGTATGAATAAAGTTAAGCAATCTATCCATTTCAAAAAAATGGTTTGGCAGCTTGGCTCATGAAATTTGCACAAAGCAGATTATTTTTATTTTTGTACAGCCGTGTTCAGGCAGGCTCTTTGTCAAACTATCTTCACAATATAGAGAAACACAGAATTAATTTTTCAGTGATAAAATTATATACACAGTCATAATGGAAATTTAGTGATTTTAAATGTTTGTCAGTACTCATGTTCAACTATTCAATATTGAATGAATTAGAATTGGTATATGCTTACATGTATTCAAAGTTCAAGCTTTCACCCCACTTAGCATGAAGAGAAAGGAGGGGTTGAAAGCAGGCAACTTTTCTGGGACACCATGTATTTTCTTCATTGGAATCTTGAAAAAAAAAATAGGTTTCTAAAGTGTAAATAAATCCCTTGTTAATACTGATGGGTCTTAGGCCTTGAAACAGATGATTAATTTAATGTTTCATTAGCATAATTTAGCACGGTCACTTTTGGTTCAGATGATTGTGCCTCTCAAACCTGACAGTGGAGCACCCCGAGAAGCTGACCTGCCCCTCCTCTGCGTAACAAAGGATCCCCAGTGACGGGGCCTTTCAGCTAATAAGGACCGGCAAGAGCCTCCACATATCTCACTCCTCTTTCAACTCCATAAGCTTGAAAATTCAATTAGAATTAGCACTCATGCAACATTCCTCTTACTGTCATGGACAGGACCTCTGTGAGATTTTTTAATTAAGCAGCAAATGAAACCTGACATAACCTTTGACTCAGCTGCAGAACAAAGCGCGAAGAGGTGGCTGCCATCACTGGTAATGTGTTTTGACTTCTCTCCACTTTCCCGTGCATCAGATTATCTCCTTCACACAGCTCACGTGTGGGAAGTGCTTGAGAGTCTGAACAAGCACTGGGAAGGCCAAAAGTGAGAGCACTGATTTAATCACAGAAGATTTAGCAGAGTATTCTAAAATACTGAAATTGCTGAGGCTTTCCAGCGTCAATGCCAGTAAGTAAAGCTGGTTAAAGGTCTGCAGCTCTGAAATGACTTTTATGAAGTGAAGAACCATAAAAGCCTTATCTGGGGCAGCTAAGTATAAGGAAGCCATGCAGCTTGAAAACCTTCCTATCATTTCACATTACCAGCAGCCGTGACTACCATTTTTCAGATGACTCAGACAACTTTGTTTTACATTATCTGACAGCTGAAACTCGAACACAGAGATCTGCAAGCTCAGTCTGGGAGGACATATCTTAGCCCAGTTTTGTTGAAGGGATAATGTGAGACATATACCAGGTGAGTTGTTTTTAGAGGTCAGAGTGGAGTTTGTAGAGAAAAGACTCATCTTCTCCTTCCCCTTCCCTAAACAAAAGGAAAATTAGACCTGCACACACCAAGATCAAAAATAAGAGCTGCAGAAAAAAAAAAGATAAAATTGCTTTGTGTCAGTTTTTTTGTTTGTTTGTTTGTTTTCCTCCAGCACCAACAACCAATGGATTAGGCTTGAATTCTCCCCCACCCCAAAAATTCACAGTTCACTAAGTAGTAGTTAAAATTATTAAAAGCAAGACCCTTTTCTTCACAGAACTGCCTTCATGCATACCAAACAATCCATGAAACAGAAGGTTGGGCTGCAAATATTGCTTCTGGCAGGAAGTTCTTGGCAGTCTTTACCAAGACATCAGAAAAAAAATGCCCAAACCACCATACTATATCCTAAGGCTGGTATCTACCTTATCAATAGTGTTTTCACCTTATTCAGGTAATCCTTGTTAAGCATTTGACAATTCTTTGCTGAGTCTTGCCTCTTCAATAAGTAAGACTGAGCATAAATTGATGTTAATAGTTGATTCACACGTTAGAATACTGAAAAATGACTACTTCAGCTAAACATAAATTTGGGTTTTTCTTTTTCAACTTTGCTAAAATTATTTTAGAAAAGGACAAGGACAGAGCCTTAAAATATTTCTGTTTAGAAGCTGGTCCATGAAATGAACTTTATGTACCTCTTTTTACAGCAAATCTCTAAAAAATAGCAGTGCTTTCTTCTACATTCCAGGATAGAATACATATGAGTTGTTCCAAAAAATGAAGGCATGAAAGACCAAAATCAAACTTCCTTGACTCAAATAAAAGACATCACAAAGAACATAAAAGGAAGGAAGAGTCAAATAGGAAGAATGGGAATGGAAAATTTTTGCTGTCTCATTGAAAACAAATTTTCTTTACATATGCCTAAAAGTCCAATCTTTCTTTTTTTCCCTAGGTGCCTCAGTTCAGTTGTATAAATCCACACATAAAAAACACAAAAAGACAATTACAGAAGTCATGGTAAATACCTGCAATAGGGTCTGTTCTCTGACCCAGAGGAGAGGGACATCTAATTGTAGACATCTACAGAATAGATAATGGCATCTGAGCCAGTACCTCAGGTTGTCTTTATAGTCAATGATGCCATTCCTTTGACCTATTTTAGAGGAATCACACCTAAGGAAGAGATGAATCACCCATGAATGTCTCTCTGCAACTATAAAGAGAGTTTAAGATAATTAGCTAAGTTCTAGATAGTGAAATTTGATCAGACAAATTCCACCCAAAGGGTCTACCATATATATATGTACAAACAAAATGAAAAGCAAACAAAATCACAGCATGTACAGATGGGTGCTAGTCCTCAGAGCACTATCTAGGTCTCCAGACTCACAGACCAAAGTCTGAGCCACCACAGTGGCTTCATTATTCTGTTTTGTGTAATACCTGTACAGTTGTGTCTCTCTAACCAAAGGCACTCACATTCTGCTAGGGAGACTGTGGTGGTTTTACCCAGCTGAGCAGCTGAACTCCACCACAACCACTCTCTCACTCCCCCTCCTCAAAGGAACAGGGGGAGAAAATATGATGGACAAGGGCTTAAGGGCTGAGAGAAGGACAAGAAGGTTGCTCACCAATTACCGTCACAGGTAAAACAGACTCAACATAGGGAGATTAATATAATTTATTACTATCACTAGTAGACTAGAGCAGTGAGAAACTAAAAGCAAACTAAAAACACCTTCCCCCCATCCACCCTCTTCTACCTCCTCCCCCCGAGCGGCGCAGGGGAACGGGGAATGTGGGCTGCGGTCAGCCCATATCGCCTCGTCTCCACCACTCCTTCACGGTCACTCTCTCTTCCCCTGCTCCAGCATGGGGTCCCTCCCACGGGATGGTGTCCTTCCTGAACTGATCCTGCGTGGGATTCCCATAGGCTGCAGCTCTTCAAGAACTGCTCCAATATGGGTCCGTACCACAGGGTCCATCCTTCAGGAGCAAACTGCTCCAACACGGGTCCCCCACGGGTCGCAGCTCCCACCGGATCACCTGCTCCTGCGTGGGCTCCTCTCCACGGGCTGCAGCTCCGGCCCGGAGCCTGCTCCTGCGGGGGCTCTCCATGGGCTGCAGCCTCCTTCAGGCCACATCCACCTGCTCCACCGTGGGCTCCTCCACGGGCTGCAGCGTGGAGATCTGCTCCGCCGTGGTACACCATGGGCTGCAGGGGGACAGCCTGCTCCACCATGGGCCTCACCACGGGCCGCAGGGGAACTTCTGCTCCGGTGCCTGGAGCACCTCCTCCCCCTCCTTCTTCACTGACCTTGGTGTCTGCAGGGCTGTTCCTCACTCCTCTCACTCCCAGCTGCTGTTGAGTAGCAGTTTTTTCCCTTTCTTAAATCTGCTCTCACAGAGGTGCAAACAACATCGCTCATAGGCTCAGCTCTGGCCAGCAGCAGGTCCCTTTTTGGAGCAGGCTGGAGCTGGCTCTTCTCTGACATGGGGCAGCTTCTGGAATCTTCTCACAGAAGCCACTCCTGTGGCCCCCCTGCTACCAAACCTTTACCACGTAAACCCAATACAGAGACTTTGTAGATTTTTGCCTCCCTCTGTATGTATTTGAATCAGGCTATTTTACTACATGGAAAGTGGTTTTTCAATCCTTTGGGTTTTTTTTTTTTTTTTTTGTACTAAACACTAAGGAGTAAAAAGTCACCAAAAAGGTACACCAGTTTACCTTCAGAGCCAGGAAGAGATTGGGTGGTATGGGGAGAGACTAACGATTGCCCTACACCTCATCTTCTGTATCTGTCAGTAATAGTCCACTTAGAGAAAAATGTTAACAGCATTTGTGGAAAGTTCAAGGAAAGGTAAACCAACAAAACAGGGAAGGCCAGAAGATGAAAGTAAAATGTTTTTCTCACAATAGAGGCCTATTAGGTGTTCTCAACTAGCATTACTGCCTTTGTACCATTTTTTCTTTTTCCTTCTCCACAAGTATCTTGGCAAAAATAACAGGCTTTGACAATTGTAACAATAAAACCTGCTTTTTAAAAGGGGAAAGAAAAACTAACAAGAAAAAAAAAAAAATGGTACTCTGGAAAATGTGTTGTCAAAATCCATAACAGACATTTAAGATACAAAAAGAAAGGCGCATCCCATTGTGATCAGTATTTTCTATAAAAAGATATATATCACTCTCCTTTGCTTTGCAAAGAGGCTACGTTTGAAGCTCTAGAATGCCAGGAAAATAAAGCTAAGCAGAGAACTAGGGTCAAGCTCTGCCCTCAGATACACCTGTCAGAGGTCACAACTTAAGGGCAAGGCTTGCCTTTAATGAATGCACAGTGGATGTATGTGCTGTGTTTACAACACAGAGCATAAAAGTCCACCAGCTTCTAGCCCCCACTGATACTTTGCTGTATTCTCAAACTGCATCTCATCCTTTACATGGACCATAACCTCTTCAAGGTATCTTTCTCTATCTCATAATATAAGCATGTAGTTCTTATGGAAGCCTGTTGTTGGCTTACCAAATATCATGTTGAGATCCATCACAGAAACAATCTGACTGAAATAACCAAGCAACCACATTTAGGAAAATGAAGTGCTTGTAAGATGTCTCTAAACAGTTAAGGGATACAATATGTTAGTTTTCTGCTATTTTTACTATTGCAGTTCCCGTCTCTCACCTTCGATTTCCTGAGATAGAGCAACAACTGCAACACTTAATAATTACACCAAAAACTAATTATTCTACAAAATGGCGCAGCTCTATTTCGGTATCAGAAAAAAAAAGTTCACTAGAAACAGAAATCAAACCAAGAAATAAAAGCATTCTTCCCATTCAAGGCAGTCAAAAATTTTAAAGTGAAACATTCTTTCCCTGGTACATTTCATATAAAATGATTTGACTAGGCACCATTTCCCATGATATATGATGATCTCCCTTTTCATGGCTTAGTTGTCTCTGTCCCTCATAGGAGTCTCTGGCCGTGAACTTCAGCTATGGAGCACACATATGAAATCTGTGATGGGAAACAAAGTCTGGCTTGTAGCCATGAATCAACTAAGAGAACGAAAGATGACAGAACCCCAAATTACAGGGTAAGCACATAATGAATTTAGTATCAACCCAACACAAGGCTTTTAGACACTTCTATGCATTAATAGAAGAACAGAAGAATTATGGTTTGTTCAACTTTTTCATTTGATAAAAATGTGTGATATTTTTACCTCTTTTTCCAATTCAGAACAAAAAACTGCAATGGGAACTTCCAGCTTTTCCCTTGGTGTGGAAATACTGCTTTTTTTCAGTCACAGCTAAGACAAATACCTGTATTCTCCACTGACTGTAGGGGATGATCATTTTGAAAAATGTACCCAAATTCACATTGCTATAGTTGATTGAACTAGGCCTATAAAACTAAAGTTAGATGATAAAGCTCTTTTACAGCAAAGACAGTTTATGAGATGGACAGAACACAGGATTTCTTTGTCTTAGACTTAGACTTGATATATGATTTACCCTCAGCTTGCATCCTGACTTTTTTATATTCATAAATGATATACAGTGTTGCACGCAAAACGTGTTATCAACGAAGGTCTATGCGTCCACTTTAAGTAAGATAGGATTTAGATCTGCTCATTACGGACTGCTGGTGATACGTTTGCAATAATACAAATGTATTAAATGAAAATGAAAACAGAAAAAATCTGTGATGCTCTTTAAAAACTGATTATATCTTCGAATTTCACAACCATTAACGCTGTTCACTATTCATCCTAACGCATTCTGCATTATTTCCACTCACAGAAAAGCAAATCCTCTCTGAGAACATACTGTAGTTAAGTTAACTGATGTCTCTGTATTAATTTGTGGTTTAATTTAGGCATGCAGGTAGCAAGTGTGTCAGGAGAAGCCTTAAAACATCTATTTTAAATAATTTTCGAGGGTAAAATTTCCTTTCTTATTGTCTTCCTTCATGAAAACCACAAAAAATACTGAAGTCCTCCTGCAGCATTTTGGTTCATCTTCATTAGATACAAAAACTATGGCCTTAAATTAACCAAAAAAAAAAAAAAAAAAAAAAGTTAAAAAGTTACAAATCAACTAGATTGATCCAAAAATATTACATTCTGATCTTCTTTTTAATTTTCTGTGAACAGTGGCAACAGAATCACTTCATTCACACCATTTCATATGAGATAGAAGCTTCTGCTTAACATGGATAAGTGAAGTCCTGTTGTGAAATAGCATTCAGTCTACCGCTGAATGAAAGCCCTAAGATTGCATTCTGAACACCAGTTGTTAAACTGTGACCACCACATCCACCTGGTATTTCTGCAGAGGAGTGTTGGGTAGCCATCACCTCCAATCTGAGACGTCCAGTCTGGAGTTGTTTGATGTTCCTCACAGGGTAACAGTGTCCAATAAATCTTGATATGTTGCTGCAGAGAGGTATTTATGTTTAGCTTTGAGCTCAAAGAAGGTCAAGAATTTACAGTAAGTAGGATGCGTTATAGTAAATGCATCTCACTTGCAAAACTGAGCTCTTTCTTTTAAAAAAATATCACAGTATTTTGTTCCTATTTCTCTGCTTCCCCTGTTTATTTTTGTTCATCTTCAATTTCTGGCCTTTCACATTAAAATAAATCCTCCTCCTACCTCAGCTTTGCAAACAATTTCAACGTCTTTAACTTCACACAAATGAAGAGATCTTTCTCGCCTGGAAAAGCAGAGCTAAGGCCGGACATTAGTGTCTGGAGTTCAGGGACCTCAGTATGGGAACTTCTACCTTTCTGGAGTGGGTTTTCAAGAACAGCTTTCTGAAATTCCATCTATCCAGGCAAACCTAATCTGTTAAGTTATATTTTTTCCTTTGTCTATTGATATTTCTTCCATTTTCCCTTTCTTTTCAGGGCCTAGTTTTTAGTGTCTAGATTTTTTAAAAACTAACTTGTAGACAGAGGATCAAGGGATGGTAATTACCTCATCTCCTTTCAATACAAGCCATACGGTTCTCGTAAGATGTAGAATTAAAGCTTGTCTTTTGGAAAGATTTAATCTTGTGTTGAAAAGTGCACACACAACACTGAAGGACTTTCTTACCACCCCAAGAAAGTTGTTTACATGTTTAATTTCTGTAAGTTCTGGTAAAATGAATGTTATTACTAGTCTGAACATATCTTACTTCATGTGCCCCTGCACATACACATTACATCTGTTTTTGCAAGAGCAAAAAGCATTCTACTATCAGATTCCTTTCCTAGGTGTGAGTACTTAGACAATAACCTTGGCCTTTCCACTAGGAAAACAATTTGGGATAGAATTTGTATTTGTAAACACTTTCCATGCTGGGTTTAAGAAGTGTTGTGAGCGGTATATATATCCTCATGCTTTCAATCATTATCAAATTGATAGGGAGGTTATATTAATACCATATGAATACCATATTGCTTAAACTTCTTTAAAAGCAAGGATGATGTTTAAAGTGAAACCGTTTTCCTCATACAAACACTTTGTATTCTAACAGGCTCATTGCATCCTGCAACTGAACCTGCCCTGTTCCAGCACTGTTAGACGACCATCAGCCAGTATAAGTTGTCTGGGTTGGCACTGTATATTCTAGTATCAAGGCTATAGCTATAATTATCTACCAGACATATAATGGGGAAAAATTCTTCCTGCTAAAAAAATAAGAGACTTGTTTTTCTAGTCAGTGCTGCATTGTATGTAGACAATAATACTTTTTGATCTTAGGATCTATGGATAATTGGACATCCAATTACTTAAAATACAATCATTAAAGCTGTATTTACTCTTGTAACATTAATTTTTCATAATAGTAAGTTCAGTGTCTCTGGGTTAGAAAACAAAATAAAAATCCTCACAAAGAAACACAAAAGTAACTGTGCTGATGCTACAAAGGCTATCTATTCCAGCAGAATATGTGGTCCGTTTTTACACTGTTTGCTATATGACACTTCCTCAATGCAGCCTCAAAATCCCAAATAATGTGTCATTCATGCTCCTTTTTTTGCGATGGCATGAAAATGGGCACTTCAAGGAACTAGTGCGACAGATTCAAAGGTGATCCAAAAGGCACTAAGCTATTTGCTGGCATATGGATGGAAATCAAAGAAAACAATATGATGGATGTTACATGCTGATAGCACACCCGTGGTGAAAGTTCTTAGGAAAGGTTTTTTAAAAAAAGACATAATTCCAAACTTAATCAAGATAAGTAGAAATTATTCACTGTTTGACACCCCTGAAAATCAGGCCACATCTTTAGTCAAGGAAATAAAGAAAAAAAAAAAACACTTTACCTATAATCAGAAGCATACGACTGTGGTGGTTTTACCCAGCTAAACAGCTGACCTCCACCACAACCGCTCGCTCACTCCCCCTCCTCAAAGAAACAGGGGGAGAAAATACAATGGACAAGGGCTTAAGGGTTGAGATAAGG
>VXAL01001013.1:5958-115634 GCA_013399475.1 Chauna torquata | reverse complement strand
CCCTCCTTCTTCACTGACCTTGGTGTCTGCAGG
Source organism: Chauna torquata (assembly GCA_013399475.1). Taxonomy (NCBI): domain Eukaryota; kingdom Metazoa; phylum Chordata; class Aves; order Anseriformes; family Anhimidae; genus Chauna; species Chauna torquata. The sequence continues at coordinate 115,601 of VXAL01001013.1, read as the reverse complement.
GCTGTTCCTCACTCCTCTCACTCCCAGCTGCTGCGCAGCAGCAGTTTTTTTTCCCCTTCTTAAATATGCTCTCACAGAGGCACAAACAACATTGCTCATTGGTTCAGGTCTGGCCAGCAGTGCGTCCCTTTTGGAGCAGGCTGGAGCTGGCTCTTATCTGACATGGGGCAGCTTCTGGAATCTTCTCACAGAAGCCACCCCTGTGGCCCCTGTGCTACCAAACCTTTACCACGTAAACCCAATACAACAACATGCACATACGAACACACACAATAGTGCAATAAAGGCAGCACAAACTTCAAACACAAAATCAACACACAAATGATAAATATGCAACTATTAAACATAAAAGTAAATAAACATGAATAATCACAAATATATGCCTTACACTGAAGATCACTGCAGATGGCCACTCTACTGGGAAAAAATGCCACCTACCTTATCTGTGTTCAGATACTAGTTTTCAAAGAAGGTCTGGGAGACTCTGAGGATAGGTATATATTCGTGAACGAACCTGTAGGGACAGAAAAACATCTTCATCAGGAAACCATCCTTTATTATCTTATTACCAAATCAAAATTGTCCTAATGTTTGTCAGGCAATAAACAAAGTTATCCCGTGTAAATATCTAAATATGTTCTATAAACCCTATGTGTGTGTATGTGTTGGTGTATAAACATATATATTCACATGCATATATATATATGAATGTATCTACGTTGCTTGTTGTCAAGCCTGTTTTCTGCCTTTCACTCATGAAAAGCCATATTTTATTTTCACTTCTGATTCTTCTTATGGTTCAACTTTTCTGATCATGTTATTTCCTATAATATGATTAATGCCTCTATCCAGTTCTAATATCGAAGATTTATGCTTATACTTTATGAAGGTGGTATCTGTTTGCCTATGCTCTATATTATGCTTTCTTCTTAGAATAAAATGCATTAAGGTAAGACAATAGATTTGTACTCTAGTTTTGAAGCTTGTGGCCATCACTGCCTTCAGAATCTCTACACTGTCTGTAATCCTTTAGGCCAGTTACTGAAAAGTCATTGCCTGGTGCAGATTCAATGCAAGCTACGCAACATGTGATCTATTACTTTGTAAGCTAAAAAGCCCAGCTCTGTTAATCAGCAGCTTAAGAATATCAATATATATCACTACAGAGATTAACACCACAATCGTATGACAGCAAATAAACTTGGCTGGTTGAAAGTGCTAAGATTGTGTCTGCTCAGCCAGTTTAAGAAGGGAAATACACCCAGAGTCTGTTTGTATTCAAATTGATTATAATATATATTGGTTTGTTTTCATTTTCAGAGGTAGTGCTCAAGTCAGCAAGTACATTTTTGCCAAAGGCTTCCCATTTGTTAGGCCTTTGGTGACCTTTATGTTTTCAAATTAAGCCTCCATGTAGTTTTTTTCCAAACTTACAATGGCATTCAGCTTAAATAAAGCAAAACATTTTGGAAAATACCAGTTTCTATCTCACAAGCCTCTGTGCCCTCCATGGTGACAAGTTAACTGATCTGTCAGGTTCAGTTCTCATAAAAGTGAAGATTTATGTGGATGATCTGAGGTACTTATGGCCTTTAGGTTAATAATGGCCAATAGAAAGAGACAGTTTCTTGAGATGTAACAAAACGTATGCTTTGTTTTCAGCCCCAGAGATAGCTCCTTTTAAATGACAAAAACAAATTATTTCATTTATGAAAGTTGTAGGAACTGAGCCTGTTAGAAAGAACAGTTTTAAAGCTTATATGAGTTATTTGTACCATTCTTTCACAATGTATATAGTCATCATCTGTGACATGGATGGTAGAACTTGTTTTTTTCAGTCTTATGTACATGGTATAGTTTCATAACATCGGAAGCAATCGCTAATAAGAGAACAATAAAGATAAGTGTAGCAAATTATTTTTTTCTCTGTCATCTTTCTGGGGGAATTTTTCCATCCCCAGTGATCTGGAATGCTGTAGTCCAGATTCTGTTCTCCTTTGTCTACTTATATGGGACAAAAACTGCAGGATTTCAGCAGCAGGAGTCTCTGGAGGTGATCTGTGTAGGAGGAGGCCATGAACTGCTCTGGGCAATTCACAGCCACTTCCAGAGAGCTCTGAAAGTGATGTAAACAGCCCACGGCAGACCAAAACCTCAGCCAGAGGAGCACATGGCACCTCTGTTCAAAAAAGTGAGATGACTGCTTGGGGGAGAAGTGGGAGTCAGGTGAGGGGAATGGAGGAGACACATGAAAGGAGACATTTCTGGGCGCACAGCTGGGGACTCCTTTTTGAAAGAGGTGCTCCATGCCAGGCAGGGACTGTGGCCCATGGAGGATTTATGCTTGGGCAGGGACACTCCCAAAGAGACTGCAGCCCACGGATGACCCATACCAGGGCAGAGACACCTCTGAAGAGACTGTGGCCTGTAGACAACCCACACTGGGCCAGGGACAATCCCAAAGGGACAACAGCCTGTGGGCAACCTGTGCCAGAACAGAAGAAAACACGTAAGAAGCAGACTGAAACCATTATATGCACAACCCCAGCCTCCTGTGCTGCTCCTTGCCTCACTGAAGGGGTTGGGATTGACTGAGTATATATTGTTTTCACAGTAAAAATGAGCAAAGTTTTGACTAAGAAGTGGAGAGGAGAGGTGTTGGGTTGGAGCTGAGCTGGGGCAGGGGGAGAGGTGTGTCCCCATTAGTTTATTTAATTGTTTTTGTGTTCTTCTTTTTCTCAATGGTCAAATCAGTAATTAAAAGTTTAAGTGGCAATAAATTAAGTAAAATTCCCCAAGCTGAGACTGTTTTGCCTGCAACACTACCAAATAGAGAGTTTGTATAACTGCAAGGAAGGTATGGACTCAGGGTCCTGCCTTCTTAATTGTCCAGGTGGGAGATATAATGGGAACATTTTATAGCTCTTCACTACCTAAAGCCTTTCCGCTGGATGAGTTTTATTGCTGGCATGTAGTCGGGATACAACCAGGCTATGTAGTTGGAGATGGAAGACTCAAAGTACTCTTGGCACCCACAGCTTAGACATAAACAGAGAAAGATGGGCACTTCCAGCAGAAAGTCAGACCAACTGCACAAGGGAACATGGACAGAATAATTTAAAATAATCAGTGGCTACAAGATAATCTGCCAAAAATCAAGCCCCAGATGACTAACAATGGGAAATACCATCATAATATAGATCCTGCAGTAAAAGTTCTCACATAGGAATGTTTACGTGTTAAGCAGACATACTAGTGTGCTTCTTTTCCATTATTAAAATAACAGATTTAATCTTATGTTTCCATCTCCCTGGCACTGTTGATATTGCAACTTGTATTTTAACAGACCAAGAGTGTTCTACATAGAGAAAATCCTATGACAGGATTCCTTCCTTGTCTTCTGATCCCTCCTATGTTTCAAACAATTGAGCTGCTATGAACCTTTTCACCATTATACTTTGACTATAGGTTCTCATAGGGTACGCAAGCCCACTGATATTCATGGGAGTTATGCCATATCGCTGCACTTCAGTTAAGACATATCCACACAGGGAAAAAGCTTGCCTTTCTTTTTACAACTGTCATGATTTATTTTAAGCATAGAGAGGACACTTTTCATAAGGTAAAGTGACACGAGCATACAAGATTTATTCATCAGTGTGTTTTTGTGTTCCAGGTGTGAATTAAAAGATTCTTCTGGTAAAGTGTCAGTTGAACAAAATGTCTCACTGTTCTCCACGTAACATTCAGGCTGGATCCTGTTGGGTGAGATTGCTACATCTCTCCCCTTGACAAGAGTGTATTTCCAGGGATAAAGATGGATGGAAGAGGTAGAAAGGACGAGCAAAAACTGCTCTCTATACTCTTCTTCCTGTATTCCTCCAATTAAATTCGTACCCCTACACAGAAAACAGTTGTAAAAGCAGAACAAGAGGGAGGGAGGGAAATACCTATCACTTGTGATGAGAATTAGCCATCAGTTCTGCAGCCAGCTGTAATTGCAACAATTGCTTTGTCCAAAACAAAGAAAATCACTTCCATCCAGAGCTGGCATGTGAAAAGGTGCCCACAAGAAAGAAAGGTAGGCTACAAACGAACAGTGCACAAGGTGACTTCTTATGTAGCATGCAGCATTAGAGTGTTCACATGTGGAGCTGATGTGCCACAAGTTCACTCTCAGCAATTTGCTCCTGTTCTCCTACATTCAAAAATATTATCTGCCCCTAGACAGTTTACAAGCTAAACGATAGAACAGTGTATGGTACGTGACCAGAAGTGTTACAAATCCCATTTAGTAGATGTGGTTCTGCCTCACAAAAGAAAAGCCATACAACACACAAGCCATACAAGTATAGTTCCAAATCTCCTGAATCCTGTATTTCTGAGCACCATTTGGAGGTTTGTTTTCCTTTTAAGTGAAGGAAGGTCTGTATTGCAAATCCTCAGCAGACCAAAGAAGCTTTCTATGATCCCTTGGCTTCTGTTGTTAAAATGCTTCTCCGTACCTTAAGTAGCACACTAATAGCAGGTATTTCTACACCATATACGCACACTACCACAACGCTGGGAGACATATTCTAATATCAGAAAGCAAAACTAATACAATATTGATACAAATTGCTATCTTGCTTATACTCTGACTAGTGCTTGAAAATCACCCTAACCATAAATACTCAGGTGCAGAGCTCTCTGAGATAAGCCTGGCAGAAACTAGTCGAGAGCACAAACCTCATGACTCTTCTCTAAAAACATAGGAACCAACACACCCAGCACGATCATGCTCAGCCTCACTCAGGAAGTTGTCAGATGTAGCAGGAAAAGCACATGAGAACATGAGAGTGCTGCTGGGTTTTCCTGTGGGTCCGGTGGCTGTCTACAGCCATTCAATCGTTTTGTCTTTATTCATGCCTCATAGCTCTACCTAACAATACAAAACCATAAATACAAATACAAACGACATTGCCCTCCTGAGAAATGTATGGGTGGATGACCTTTCCCTCAGGTAACGTATAAATTGCCTACTCTGAAGAAAGGTGTTTAAGGTGCACTGGTTTCATTGTTTCTAACCACTTGCCATTATTACACATCTCTTTTCATTTGAAAGCTATAAAAACATCCCATTTTATATATGTTTTAGACAAAACATCTCTGTGACAGAGCTAGCTGAAAGAAGCCATCTTTCAGGATGACAGTGTAATAGTATCTTTTTGTCTCAAACAAACGACTTCTGCTACAGAGTAGCCAAGAATTCGTAATAACGCCTCTGTACAAGAGAAGACTCCTTTCAATTTTGCACATAACTGTCACTTGAATAGTGGATTCTTCAGTGTCAGAATTTAAAAAGTAACTCATATATACGCTTGTCCAATAAACATGATGCATTCATTTATTCTGTATATTTTTCCCCTGAGATATTTTAATTACGATTTATCATTGTTTTAAAACAAGATGGATGGCTGAGTTGACAAAAACACACATGACAATGTTAGTATTTACACACACACAAAAGAAAAGAAAACATTGGTTGATATGCAGATTTCTAATAGTAAACGTATACCATCAGTGACACATGATATGTCAAATGTACAGTATAACCAAATAGTACTTCAAGCAAGACTTTCATCTAACGTCATTTTACAAATCCCACGCTTATCAGATGGAGTAAGTCCACTGGGAATCTTTCTTTTGATTTCAATAGAAGTTCAGATAAAACCCAAATTAGGAGATGATATCCCTTGCCATCATTTGCAGAAACAGATGAGATTAAACACCTGTCTGTCCTTAAGATCTTATGCCTCTATGATAGAAAGTATGCTTTCATAATGACTAATACAGACCGGTTCCCTACTGAATCACCCAGCAGAACAGATTTGGTCTGAGGACGTGGTTTTGCATTTCTGCCATACTAGTAAGAGCATATATTACAGCATATTCAACAGCTCTTACATTAACGTCAGTTCTATACTGACAGCAAGATGACAGAGATGATACTAAAGTTGTGATCAAAAGAACAGTGTATCTGCACTAACAAAGTCCAAAGGGAAAAAGTTATCCCTTTAAAGTCTACTGACTACTTTTGAGCCAGAACAGCAACTCTACACCAGCTCAGTGTTCTGCAGCTTATGGCCATAGCAGATTTGGTCCAAGACTCTTTCTCTCTATCCTGTAACTAGCTGGGGTATCGAAACCTGCCTGACAAAAATTGAGATGAACACACCCACATGGGTCACAGAAACACACTGTGCCAAACTCAGTCCCAAGTGTTCCCAAACTAGGAACAGGAGAAAAAAATAACTAAATAATTAAGCAACATATCTATCAAGCCACTAAAAGTTAACCAACCATAAAGCAAGATTAGTGAGTGGTAGACTGTAGTTCCTTTATCACACAAGCACAGACTGGTAAATCAAGAACCTTTCTTGCAGTTTTTTAGAGTAAGTAACTGCAAGTTACAATGCACAGTTTATCTCCGTAAGTTTCTGCAGCATTTTATCCTCTTTACCATACTCCAATTAATTACTGCTGTGAACCACCTACGCTGAACATTGGAAGACCAAAAGTTTCAAAGACTTCAAAGATGTCATTGCTTAGTTCCGCTATATAAATAGAATTGCACCACATTATGTAGTTTTCTGAAAAATGGTAGCTTCCTCCTGAGGACTATGCAAGATGAGAACATCATGTATTCCAAAGATTTTTTTTTTTTTCTGCAGGAATTACATTGAGGAATACATCATTCATTCTTACAATTGTTTTTCTTTATTATGCTGATTCTGTGCTGTTAAGTATTTCTTTCTTAGAATTTAGGGATGAATCCTGTATTTTGCAAGGTGCTGGAGATGTGCTTAATTTTAAATGCTGTGACTTGTGCTGTTGACTTTGAGGACCACATTCAAATTTAACCATACTCATAAACATGTTCAGGATTGCAGAACCTGAAATAGCATGTAGCACATCTCTCAGTTATATGTAAATACTTGCAAACACATTAAGTCTATCTAAACAAAGATGTATTTTTGGAGGCTTGGAATATCCAGTACCTTTCAGTTAGAGCAAAATTTTGCCCTCACTGGTGTCAGTGGAAGACGTGCAGTCTAAGGGGTCAAGACTTCATCTTTCTTGCTTAAGTATTAGCATTCCTGAATATCCAGCTCATACCGTAAACATGGACAAGAAAAAACATGTCTCATAGTCAGGAAGAAAAACATGTAATAGGCACCTTGGTAAAAGAACAGAAATGGCTACACTCTAATAATGTCATTGTAATTACTTATCTACAATTATTTGTATGGAGCTGGAATGCATAATTATCTTTATTTCCCTCATTTGCAGCAGCTTTTGCCTATTTCATTTCATGCCTATACTACAGTTCTATTCCCTTCTAATGCAAGGGTGATTAGTTATTTCACTGGAGCAGTAAATTTCTAATTGTTTTCCTTCAAGTGGTGGGTCAGCAAACTTAAGACACAGACACAGATATCAAATATTCATTTTGGTTTAGTTACGAATTAGTTTGGAATGGGTCTGTGTTATGAACAAAGTCTGATACTCCTATTTTGGCTGGAACAATGATCCTATACGGTTCAACTTGGCAAGAAATTACTGCAAAACAAGAGATGGAGAAGATTCAGAAATATAGTCAAAAAAAAAAATCCAAACAATTCCAGCACCTTTTAATCAAAAATAGACTGATGAGGGTGACATTCTTAAAACAATTGAAAAAACAAATGTGTTAGAGTTTGATATGACCTAAACATTAGCTTTACTGACTCGCTGCACTGCTTTCTGCCCTGCAACATATATCTCAAAGTTCAGATCGTTCCTTTATGCTCTGCTCCACTGACTCCATTTCCTTGTTTCCATGATGGGAATGTGCTTTAAAAATAGCATTGTTTAGCCTTTAGGTAAGACAGCTTCAGATCACCACAACAGATGCTTTTCTGAGTCGATGAGGTGAATTCCCATCACATTTTTCAGCTGATGGCATTGTATTTCAGCTTCATTAAATGAAGTTTAAGTAGTGCGAGAAAAGCCATTCCTGAGCTATTTCATGCTCCATATAATCTTCAGTGTGCTGTTTTTCACCAGTATTGAGAGAGAAGATGAGGGAGAAAGGAAGCTGCTGTCACCACAGGTAGCAGAGAATGGGGCTGCAGTCTACCAAGCAACATGTAGCAATGCTAATAAGCCTGCAGGAAAAGCCAGAGAAAACCAGGCCCAGATAAATGAATGAATAATGAGGAACAGTGACTTAAAACAGCAAAGTTTATGTGCGTGGTAGGGAGGTTACCGTACAGTTAGAGCTAGTGAAAACAGCCACAGCAAATGAAAAAATATTTAGAGAGAACCAACATTTGTGATTGGATGTTTAGAAAGAAAGAGAAAAAGAAATAAACTACAAGAACCCCTCTAATATTGTTGCTGCTGATGTTGTTTTAATTTTACTTCTGATATATGGAACACTGACCTTCCTAGCTCTTAGGAGGTATTTAGTAGAAACTTATCTTGAGATAAAGCTATGAGCTGTCCATGTACAAGTATTTTTAAAATATCGAGTATCTAACATGATTGATCCAGAACAGAGAATATAGACAAAGAATGAATAAAAACAAACAAAAGCTTGTTTAACTCTGTAAAAAACATGGAAACTGCAAAATATTCTGCGCGATTTCCTTCAGGATTCTAACTGTTGGATTTTTAATCTTTCTGAGATGAAGGCATTAGGCTGTGTCCAGTAACTGTCCAATACTAGCTATTATAGCTGCTTGCACAATACGCTTCTGTCAAAGATGGACTTTCATTCTTTTAACTAAAGACTGCCTAGAACAATGCATCTGTAAATATAAAGTGCTAAGATCAGCTAAAACTGAGTGAAAAGTCAGTATTTTTACTGTGCAGAACATGCTGTCATTTAAAACACTGTTAGTGCGTCAAATGAGAACAAGATCTGCGAAATGGAATGTATACAATTTGTTTCCTTTGGAAAATGGTACCTTCAAATTCTTAACATTTCATTTACAGAGTGGAATGCTTTCCCTTCATGTTGTTCTGATTTTATTTATATGATTTAATGACTTGACTTGGCTATGAGTAGAGATTAATATACACAATTACTAATATTTCATAATATTTCATAACATTTTGTCTTCATAAAATCATTAATGATTGCTTGCTACATAATATTTTGTAGAACACTACCGGTAATTTAAAAAATATATATATCTTCCACCGCAGTAAACTGAACTATGCAGCAAAGACATCAACACCAAGAGTGTCAGTCAGGCAGCATTTAAGAGTCTAAGTTCAGCAGAGGAAAACCTAGACTATTTTGGGTGCAGATGAAATATGCAAAGTGCTCAATATTTAAGACAGTTTCCCAGACAATTAAAAGTACGGTAGTGGGTTTGTCCAGCAACATTGAAAGACTATATTGAAAGACTGCTGAGACTCACAAACATGACCAGAAACTACTGAGCAGCAACAGTTCACAAAGTTTTTAAGACTATACTAACACTTAAATGTTTGGTGTTTGTTTTTTTGGTTTTTTTTTTTTTGTTGTTTTTGTTGTTGTTTTTTTTCAGTCACTCCTCCCAAAAGGAGGAAAATTTTTTGCTTGAAAGCAAAAATCAAAAGATCTAAATCAGCATGAAAGAATATGAGAGAGAAGGCAGTAGAAGGGAAGACATTGAGCTTACCCAATATCACAATAATTTGGAACAGATTAGTCAATTGCAGTTTGCGTATAATACTGGCACAGTATCAGTATGAAAGAAGAATCAGGGACTACAGATTTTTGTGTTTTGTATAGAGTATTCTTGATTATGAGACCTTTAGGGAATAGATCATACCTTAATTGTATGTGTTCTCATAAAGTAGTTACTTCTAAAAACCAGGAGTTGGCTGAAATTCTAGGAATATATCCGAGATTTTCTGCAATTCCCCTTCTGTTCTCCCAGTGAGGGCAATACAGCAGCAACATTCTCCTAAACAGCTCCTGCTGCCACAGGGTAGCCAACCATTGAGCTTCAACTCCCAATGCCAATGAGATCCTCTCTTCATCTTAAGTAAGCATCATCAGGAACTCTGTTATCTTGATACACACAGACATCCAGTCTGAGCAAGTCATCACAGATTCCTGTGTTCCTAATGAAGAGAAACAGGCACTTCCAGAAGTTGGGAAGACAAGGTCTACAATAAACTAGAGGGGATCTCTCTTTTCCCTTCTGTCACAGGAGGTCTTAGGCAATTAGGTAGTCTAGAAGCTTAACACTTAGGTGGCCAAAATACAATAAAATGAACCTCAAATGCAGTAACACTTCATTTCACTTTCTCCTTTCTGTGACTGTAACTTCCTTGTCCATTATCCTGGACTATCTGCCTCCATTTTCTGAAGGCTCAGTGAACCTTTCTTCTCCTTTCCTGTCTATCAAACATGTTTGCTTTTTTAAGGCTTGGAAAAACTGGTTCATAACCTTCAAGCAAAAAGTTAAGACATATTCACCTCCTGCATCCTCAGTGAGCCCATTTGTCCTACTTCAAGTAATTCTGGAGCACAAGTACCAATGTCAACACCTCAGTACATCAAGTCACTTACAAAACAAAAATTGCTAAATCATTCACCACTTTAATTGAAGTGAAAGGTTATTTACTCATTGACAATACTAAATTGCCATTGTGAAATGCTTTCTCAACTTTGAATGAAAGATTGTTACTCAAATTGCAAAGAAAGCGCATGTGGTGGTTTTACTCAGCTAAACAGCGGAACTCCACCACAACCGCTCACTCACTCCCCCTCCTCAAAGAAACAGGGGGAGAAAATACGATGGAAAAGGGCTTAAGGGTTGAGAGAAGGACAAGAAGGTTGCCCACCAATTACCGTCACGGGCAAAACAGAATCAACATAGGGAGATTAATATAATTTATTACTATCACTAGTAGACTAGAGCAGCGAGAAACTAAAAGCAAACTAAAAACACCTTTCCCCCCATCCACCCTCTTCTACTTCCTCCCCCCGAGCGGTGTAGGGGAACGGGGAATGGGGGCTGCGTCAGTCCATATAGCTGCTTCTCCGCCGCTTCTTCACGGTCGCTCTCTGCCCCTGCTCCAGCGTAGGGTCCCTCCCACGGGATGCCGTCCTTCCGGAATGGATCCTGTGTGGGCTTCCCACAGGCTGCAGTTCTTCAAGAGCTGCTCCAATATGGGTCCGTACCACGGGGTCCATCCTTCAGGAGCAAACTGCTCCAACATGGGCCCCCCACAGGTGGCAGCTCCCACCAGATCACCTGCTCCACTGCGGGCTCTCCATGGGCTGCAGCATGGAGATCTGCTCCGCCGTGGTACACCATGGGCTGCAGGGGGACAACCTGCTCCCCACGCTCCTCTCCACAGGCATCAGGAGAACTTCTGCTCCGGTGCCTGGAGCACCTCCTGCCCTCCTTCTTCACTGACTTTCGTGTCTGCAGGGCTGTTCCTCACTCCTCTCACTCCCAGCTGCTGTTGCGCAGCAGTTTTTTCCCTTTCTTATATCTGATCTCACAAAGGCACAACCAGCATCGCTCATTGGCTCAGCTCTGGCCAGCAACGGGTCCCTTTTTGGAGCCGGCTGGAGCCGGCTCTTCTCTGACATGGGGCAACTTCTGGAATCTTCTCACAGAAGCCACCCCTGTGGCCCCCCTGCTACCAAACCTTTACCACATAAACACAATAGAGTGCATTATAAAGGGTTGTGAAAAACAAAGCTAGTGATGTTACAGCCTTGTCTGTGCACTGTTCACCATGAGGACAAAGAAAGGAATTCATTCCTATCTGACCTTTAAAACCAGAGGGTTTTCTCAAATCATGTTTCCAGTACCATACTTTTGTGTTATTTACAAAAAAAAAAAAAAGTGCTCCCACTTTCCCATTTTTAGCCTTGACTATACAATAGGGACAAAGGATTTTCTAATCATAGTTAGCAAGCTGATTCTTACCCTTTCATTTTTCTATCCTCATAATGGGGACTATACAGAAACACTGTTAGAGTAAGAAATTACTTTTCTAACCATTTTGCCTGACTTCCTAACACATGACAAATTCTCCAACACTTGCTATACCAACTTCTTGATTTTTCATTAAGAAAGATATATAGTCTTCACTTTATGACTTCAAGTCATGAGATAATAAGTTTTCCCTAGGGTTTAGCTCAGCCTGACCTTTGGAAAGAGTTCAGCTTGATTAAATTCAAATGACTATCTGGATCTTTTCAGCTTGGTTTAAAATACATTGTTAAATACATAATCCCTTTCAATCTCCAGAATCCATTCACACACTCGCACCATGACAATGGCTACATCTATCTCTCCAAATGACCAAAGCAGTCCTTTTGCACAAGCATCAATTTCAGAATTGACAGGTCAATTGGAATTGGTAGTCAATTTATGTTTACAGAAGCCTTACACTGCATGAAGATGATATCTAGATCCTTTTTAACAGCTAATTGGCTTCTAAATAAATAAGCATTGCATATGGAGGAGACACTTCTATCCCACAGAAGAATCAACATTTAAATAATAACTTTCATTCTGGATCTTAATGTGATCCTTTTTTGTAACCAGGAAATTTTTTTTCCTCTTAATTTGCATGATATCACACAAATTCACCACTTTTCCATATAAGTTCATATGCAGCAAGTGCTAGAATTTTATAGCAAGCTTAAATTAGGAAAAGCTAGAGCATATAAGGAAAGGAAATGCAGGTTCTGCTGCAGGAAGAGCAATGTGAATTCAAACAAAAGTAAAATGAGAAATTTGAAAACATATACTTTGGGGACAGGAGAAAAGGGCTGCCATGTAAGTTTGACAAGACTCTAACTTTTAACCACTGCTCAACACATATTTGACATTTTTCTGGCTCTTTGTATGACAAAAAAAAAAAAAAGTGGGAGCAAACTGTGTCAATCTCTTGTCCTCGAAAGAATCTGCCCTGGGCAACTTTCTCATTATCTATTTAATTAGAACTTTGTTTCACCTCCAGGCTTCACATGTAACTCAGGAAACAATAGTCTAATTATAGCCCCAAGTTTGTCCTTGGGCTTGTCTCTTTGTCTGTCCCTCTCACCTGGGAGGAGCCCAGCATGTCATAACTCACTATAATGTCACAATCGGGGTCACAACCTGTCCAGGGTCTCTTACCAGAGGGAACTCTTACCTTCTTACATGTAAGAATGTCTATAGTGTTTTTCCCCTTTTCTTTTAGAGAAAGATTTAAAGATATTATCTTGCAAACCAAACTGAAATGCGTAGCTCCAGATGCTAGCTTTTACAGAGGGAAGCTATAACAGCCATTAGCATATGACTTGCCTCGGGGAAAAAAAAAAAAAGAAGACACACATTAGCGTGTACATAGTAAATAGCAGCATTTTTCATGGCACTTCAATCAGTAGTCCTTCCTTCAGCCTTCCTCTAGAGCCTTAACAGTATGAATAAAGCCATCAGGCTAGGTGGAAAGGATGAACATTGTTCCAAGGAGTCATCAAGGAAAATACCCTACTTAATGAATAAGTTAAGGAATGAAGTGTTTTTCCTGCTCTGGATCACGTTTTATTTTGGTAGATTTAGACTGACAGCTGCACAAAGACACTTAGCTGTCATGTTCATGTTTGCATCNAGTGTTTTTCCTGCTCTGGATCACGTTTTATTTTGGTAGATTTAGACTGACAGCTGCACAAAGACACTTAGCTGTCATGTTCATGTTTGCATCACCATGCACGAGCTACAAAAAAAAGTATTACATATCTCTCAATGTTAGAATATGGTTTCCATTTCAGAGCTGGCACATGTCTGTCTAGGATAGACTGTAAATGTTTTAACTACACACCTGTAAGTTTTCCTCCATATAGACATACCTTCAATGTTATTTATAAAGTCCTTCAACTTAGATTTCACTTTCCAATTTGTTTTAAATTAAACAAATTGTGGTTCTACTTCTTTGTCACTTCATTCACCAGTTTCTTGTCTATTTCATTTTGTAATAAATCAGAACCATACTCAACACATTGGGGCTCACAGAAATTACTATAATCCATGTAAAAATAATGTTAATAGGTGAATAATACCTCAAACACATCCTAGACTGTTCCTAGAATGCTCATAAACTATAATGATACAAATCAACAGTAAAAAATATGACCAGTCTGCTAGGATCCATGCCATCTTGCTAGGATAATGGTTAAGAAAAAACACCACTTTTCTGAAGGTTTGGTCATATATAGATTTTCACAAAGCTCCTTCAACACAAAATCAAAATAATTTATATACAAATATATATAAATCACTGCTGAAGTCAGTGACACAAACAATCCCTCCCTTCCTTTCATAGTTAACTTCCATGTATACCACACACAAGAACAGTACAGCTGACTTGCAACTGGAGTCCCACACCCCAAAGTGAAGTGTCCTGGTGCTACTTCCAGTAACTGCCGAGGGGAAAAGAAATTTCAACATTGGGCACAAATTCAAAGCATGAATATAGGTAGCAAGGATTGTGAAGGGTTTTGAAGCAAGCGCTTGAAAGAGGCAAGGGAAAAGAGCAAGAGCTCAGTGGACTATATCTTGAACTGTTTCCCAATGACAAAGAAACAACATATTACACAAACGCTACTGAAAGAGAGTTCCCTGTTTCACTGGAACGCTCCCTGGCAGCTTCTGCATTTAAGAAACTCTTTAATTCATTCTTTCAAAGAATTCTACACCCATTTGTTACAGTTTGGTCTGTAATAACATAGGCTTTAAGCAGGAGGTGTTCATACACACAATGCGTTATTCATTATAGTCCGGCCCCTTCCACACTTGAGCTGTCTGCTCCAATATGTTCCATTTTTGATATGCACCTGTAAGTTTTAAAGTTTCAGATTTCATTACAGCTGCTTTTCCCATGTTGATCCATTTCATACAAGAAACTCTTGCCTTCAGATTTTGTACCATCTTAACAAGAAGAATTCTTTTTTTTTTTTTTCCGCTATCGTTCCTATTCACTCCTACTAAGTCTTATATTCCTTTTGTGTAGATTGCTAGAAGTGGTATACTTTATAATACAGCAGACAGTACCTTTTCGTTAGTATCACTACAAATTAACATCAATGCACATTTCCCCTTATCCTTTTTTCAGTGGAACTTTCTTTCTCTTCTTCTTTTTACCTTATTTGCCTTCAGTTATTGTTTTCACAGATACAGTTATGCCATTGTGTTTTACCAAATCCCACCCTTTATTTAACAGTCTGAAGAGAGATTTAAAATCCTACCCTGACTTCAAGTTATAAAGTAGGGAAGGAAACTGTAGTCAATTAATAATGAAGCAGAAAATTGCTTACTGAGCACTGTGCAGTTTTATCCTTGGAGTAAGCAGTGCATATTCCACTATAAAAAGCAGTTTCTGGTATCTATAAAACATTCGTTACAGTCATTTATACAGTTTAAATAACAAACAACTGAAAATATAATATGAGCTCGTGAATGCTGAAATAATGAAACACAGCTACTCTATTAAAATTGTTATCAGCACTAGTAGAATACAATAATAATCTCATTGTGAGGAAAACTGAACCTGATTAAATTCTTGTCTTTTTTCCTTTTTATTGCAAAATGGAGTAGCTTAATTGCATCATCATCTCCTAACCTATGATCATTCCCACTCTGGCCTATTTTTTAAAGAACTGGACAGACTATGGAAGAAATAATCTTTAAAAATAGCCAAAGTGCCATCTATGATAAAGGTTTCTTATGTGGTACCTTGTAGTGTTCTTTTTCTTACAAATTACTTGCATTATGGTTGCACTATGGATATCCAGGCTCTTAAAATCTTCCCAAAGTGTACAGTGTTACAAAATCCTGAATGGAGTGACAACTCCAGACTCTTCTCCATTTCATTCCATTTGATGAGTTCAAATGCCATTGGGAGTGCCTTTACAAGTCTAACCCCAGTTTATGCTACACATTCTTCAAAAATTAATGCTTACTTATCAGTTATTCCCAGTGAAGGAGCAGTTAAAAAAAAAAAAAAAAGAAAGTTATGATAACATTTTTAAATCTGTTGCATTTTTAGTTTCTAACTTCAAAACAGGCCAAAAAAAAAAGAAAAGGATGGTTTACATATTTTCATCAACACTTGTTATCGTGTTTAACATTCTTAGGGGAAAAATATTAAAGAAATCAATGACATCTATGTGAAATTAGTATTTTCCCTACTTATTTATGCCTACATGGCCAAATCCTGAGATGATGTATGGTTACATGAAAATTAATAGGAATAACCTAGTTTTAAGAAACAGGAGAGTTAGTTTTGCAAAGTTGCATATTTTGCCTTTTCTGACTAAATCTATCTTTCCACCCTCTTAAAGACCCATCAAGCTCTGAAAAATGACTGAATATATCAGTGTATAGTGAGTCCCCATTTACTGTTATTTCCCCCTCCAACCCCCAAATTGTGTAAGTGAATGTGTATTTTATAATTCCCAGCCTTGTTTCCTTTCAGAAAGTCCTGTTCTTTCTATTGTGTGTATAATCTTTGGTAACAAATATTCTGCTGGACAAATTTCATTCTTACTTTCATTCAGACAACCATCCTGCCTACCGCAGATTTAAAAGGGAGTAACATAAAATAGAATTTGTCTATCAGGTTGGAATTGAGTGGTTCTGCTGATGTTTCATGAGAAAGAAAATGATCTCAATTCAGTCTCATTATTGTGCTGCCCGAGTAGGTCTGACAGGAGAAAAAGAAAGAGATAAAACTAATTTTTCTCACTAACGTAAGCAGACCAAAAGCTATTTCCCAGGTCACTGGCATCTGTCAATCTGTGCCTGTTTACCACATTTGTGTAGCTCCCTGTGTGGTAAGAGGTAAACACTTTGCATTAAAAATATTTTGCTAATGATTTAAAATGAAGAAATACTTGTATTTGTACTGATTTGTTTTTTTAAAGAAACATTAAATTCTGCTTGGAATTCCTAAAAATCATGCCAGGCTTTTCAGAACAGTCAGAAAAATGGTACCACTCTTTGGGCAGGCAAAGTTTAACTAACTAACAGAATTAATTTTAAAAATACATACAATAAACAACCATTGGAAATTGCTGTAAGCAAGAAGAAGGAAACAGGTAAATCAAAACTATCCGGACTCCTTCAATCAACCCTTTAAAAACAATTCAATTTAATTACACATTAAGCTCTTGGATGTAGTGCAGAAATGCCTGAGGAGAAAACCCTGACTTTTAATACTCTAGGTCAGTAGAAATTATGACTATCCTATTTTCTGGCCTTAAAATCTGCAATATTTTACATAACACTGTGTCCTGTTACAAGTGAATCTGATTAGTCTAAGTTTCCTCATGAATTTTGACACAGCTCAGCTTTATTGCAATCCAAATCGAAGCAATCTGGAGTTGCTCTTATGCAGGACCAGACAGCATTTCAGAGAACATAGCCAGAGGCAAATTTTGAAGACTGCTCAATGCTATTACTTTGGATATAACTCATGAACAATGTTAGACCACAACGGAAATGCAATGGAGTCAAGCCAGAACTTGTGGATTAAAGTCCTTAAGCTGTTAGCGATTGAGATAAATATCTGTTTTAAGAGATGGATCTGAACTCCCCTTTGATTTGAGCAATGAGTTGGTCCTGCAGAAAAACCATCATCTGACCCAGCAACCTATGTTCATTCCCATCTTCTCACAAGTCCAATGTATAGAACATAGAATTAGGATCCATCAGATGTTGAACTCCAAGCTATTACAATTATTACTGTTAAAATGAAAAGCAAGAACAGAATATACATAACCACAAACCTCTACAACTCCCAAAGCATCCTCCAAGCCTTAATTGAAAGATCCAACAGTTACAGAATTCCAACAGAAGAGACCCTGAGAAATCAATGAATGCGTGAACGTTACTGTAAGTCTTGAATGAGATAGGAGGTTAAGTGATGCTGTTACCATGCTAACATTCATCTCTAAATGTTCCAGAATTCATGGAAAAATAAACGGGTCAGAAAAAAATAAGAATGCTTTACCTAGCCTGAGAAACACTGATTCAAAACTAAAGTGAATACTTTGAATTATATAATAATTCCTGAACCGTATAGTATTCATGAACTACAATCAGAAGTGTTTGACATTCTCTGATACCTGCCCAAGATATGAAACTCCTGATCTGCAGAATACTCAGGAATCAAATGGTAGACATCATCTTTTTGATGATATCCTCTGTACAGGGGAATTGTCAAGTAGAGTACACCTTCCTCGAAGATTGTATGGCACTGAGCTCCTACCTCTTGGCTCAGTGGAACATCCAAGAGCCTTGAGCCACGTAGGCTGAGGAAACAGTTGGATCTGACATGGAATGGTTGTGACTGATTTCTGGAAGATAAAGCTTCTGTACACAGGCAACGGAAGGCAAGATAGTATTGGGCCTCAGCCAGCCCAACATCTAGTCCAGCATTTTAGCACAAACCCATTTCCATCAGCAGTTTATGCTCATTCTGAGAGGCTTATCCTGAAGTGAAAGGCACATCTTCCCAGTTGGCTACTCAGTGGGAGGAACACCTGGCAACAACAGCTTCTTCAACAAGATTCTCTAGAACCTCTTTGTCTGAGCCTTCAAATTAATTAATTAATTAATTAATATTTTTTTGTTCTTTTGTCATATGCAACTACTGGACACTTTTACAGAGGCTCTTGACTTTTGGAACAAAGTGAAGTAGTCCTACTGTGATTTAGAGGACTGCAAATGTGGACAGGTCAATATGATTTTGATTATTGTGTTTTAGCCTAATATATATGTCCCTAGTTTTTCTATCCAAGGAGAAATAAGTCAGGAGCAATACCCCCCGCACTTTTTTTTCCAGGCACAGCAATCCAAAAAAAATTCTCTTCTGGCCTTGGACATTGGATACTAGTAGCCAGATCCCCCTTCTCCAACCAACCTTAAACGTTGCTATAGCTTGTGAGCAATGAAAGCAATCTTCCTGTGCTTGCCCACTCCTTCTGTGAGGTCACCAGACTATATACATGAAGGAATGGCACAATAATCTCTTCTAGTCTCTCTGCCGGTAGCCAGGTGTGAGTGCTTCCTCTCCCGCTATGTACAATTGAGGTGCCACCCTCCCATGTTCAGTACATTTCTGCGTACATCAGGGAGAATTTAAATGGGCAGGCACATGCCACAAAACAGTTAAGCTGGCTATAATATCAACAAACATACAGCAAATGAATTGCATGCAGAGAGGTTTACTAGTACATTTTCAACAGGCTTAGGTGACAGAATCATACATATAGACTGCTTGTGAAGGAAAGGACAAACAAAAAGCAACAAAACCTTCCTCCCACACAACAATGACTAGTCCTATAAAATGAAATAAATCTCTTTGAATAGACTGTGCAGAATTCAGAGTGACTGGAAGAATAGTTCCTCAACTCAATAAAGAGCATCCCCATATTTTCCAGAGATTGTAGTGGATCTTTTCAAGAGTAGATAATTGTCTTTGGCCAGGACGTAATTCAATGATGTTGGAGGCCTGAGGGGTGTTCCTAGTGCTAGCAAATTAAGAGCTTGGTAATTAGCAGTGACTAGGGAAACCACCCTCAGCGATCACTGAGAATATCTCCTAAAACAGCCTGGTCCTTCCCAGTGAAAAAGCAAAGGAGAAAATATGGTTAAATTGCATCTTGTCATTGAATTGTTTTGTTACATAAAGTCTAAAGCCTCGAGCAGTCCCAAAACATATGGTGCTGAGAACCTTGCTTAGAGTTTCATCTCCCCCTCATATCTATATCCTTGATAACTGCAGCTGTCAGCCTGGCCTGGGTCCAGTAAGTCCAGGGCAACCTTTTCCCAGGCTGAATCAATTGCAAGGTTCATATCAGAGTCCCAGCATTCAACACGATCTCCAACCAACACCCTCCTTTTGTTCTGGAATTTTCTTAGGCATGTCTTACAGCTTTAAGTAGCAACGCCAGTACAGATGGAAATGGCTGGACTTCTCAAACTTCTCTGCATGCAGTCTGGCCTAGCGATGAGGCAGGTCATAAAAATATGCCAGATGAATCTGTCTCTGTGATAACATTGTCAAACATACCACTATAGTAAATAAGACTGAAGCTCCTGTTCTGCTGCGCATAATGTAGGGATAATGTAATACAAGACTTAAGGCTCCATCTACTTTCTAAAATAAAAATTTCAAAGTGTTTCTTGTTCAACTCCCACAATAAAATTCATATTCATTAATGGAGTAGACCCTAAATAATGTAAGAATATTTACCAGACAGATGGAACTTTAAAGCTCCAAAGCATTAGTAGGTAAGGTCAATTTAATTCAAAATCAGTTTACGAAGTACAAATCCTCTCAATAATCACAAATCACATTTTAATCCGTCATGTCAAAGCAACAGTGGAGAGGTGTTTCCATCACTGTAAAACAAAAGTCTTGTCATTTCTGTATGATACCTTCATTAGCTCAAAACAATATTTTATATATGAAATGTATTTATATATTTCTATATATAGATATATGAATTTTTCTTTATGTTGTGTATGTCCATGGGCATACCAATCTTTTTATCTGCCTTATAAAAACACACAGTTTCACTTCTTAGCTCCAGGATCCCTATTTTAAACAACTTCCAGGGAAAATTTACAGGGATAGTGTCAAAACTTTAACTCCAGGGAAAAAGTGCAACATCCTGATGTCAAACTATCCTCAGAGATTATACAGTCCCTCTTTGACATGGAAATACATGTTTTTGCTTTAGACATAGAACCTAGGTTCAGGAAGGCAGTGTATACTCTTTGCACTGTAACTCTTCAACTTCCCTCTGTAAATCACTCAGGATAACTGTTTTGAATTGAACTCTTAAATACTCTTTGAGATACATCTCTGCACTCACAAGGTTACAAGCCATTTTATAATATGATTCCAGTTCCATCCATAAAGCACAGAATAAAATACTTGTATTACTGTGTAGCAAAACTGCAAACATATTTTATAGCAATCAGGGACAGGTCTTCCAGAAGACACTAAAGGGAAAATATTCATAGAATCATAGAATGTCTTGGGTTGGAAGGGACCCCTAAGGATCATCTAGTTCCAACCCCCCTGCCATGGGCAAGGACACCTTCCACATGATCAGGTTGCTCAAAGCCCCATCCAGCCTGGTCTTGAACACTTCCAGGGATGGTGCATCCACAGCTTCTCTGGGCAGACTGTTCCAGTGCCTCACCACCCAACTCTGCTTACTTGCAGACTCTGCTTACCACCTCATGAGATGATTTACCCAAGATCACATGATATGGTTGCAATGGTACAGCACTCCTATACCCGTTATAACTATGATCTGAGGGATCTGTTTCTAGTGTCCACCACTAGAGTCTTTCATTCTCAACCTGTAAGGCATTATTGCGTTCTATTGTATTGTAGGGCATATTTCATTATACACAACAAACAATAAACAAATGTCAATATGAACATCTTTTTAGTCTTTCTTTTCTTTCCCTAGGCGCCTCTGTTTTTTAAGCCTCCTTCTGAATAGCCCTGTCTATATCAAAAGTAAAAAAGATTTTTTTCTTATATAAAGTTCAGAAACAGTACTAGAAACAGTCTATTAAAATGAATGACTTATGATAAACAGAAGAATGTGACAAATGACCCATTTTATCAGCTTCTGATGTAGTCAAGTCTACTAGGATCTTCAAAGGTATTCAGAAGAATTGCTCACTGTTGTGTGAAATTTCTCTAATGAAATACCTTTAGTATTGTCTGCCCTCTATTACTCATACAAGGTGTTATCCAACAGACAGTCCATCAAAATACCTGGATTCTGGAAAAGAGTAAGATGGGTTCTTTCTGGTCTCATAAATCATATTAGAATTGCACTTGTATCAACATAAAGTAGAAAAGCAGACAAAAATAGCCATATGTCCTTTGAGGCCCTTTATGCATGGGCCAAATTCTCAGGCAGGAATTAATCAATATAGTGAACACACAGAGTGATAGAAGATTGCTTTTTAACCCCCCAAAAATTTATGCTTCCTTACATTGAAATCAGGAAATATTTTTAATATCTACAAAATTCAGAAAAACATATTGTGTGTAATTTCTGTCTGTCCATCTGAGGGAGAAACAGCATTTACCTCGCCTGAAAGACTCACCTCCAAATTTAAGATCAGTTCAAAAAACGTTTTCTAGACACCTATGCACAATTGGTCTACCAGTTCCTCATAGGGACGTACATCCCTTTGAGATCTCTGTCTAAATTCATTCCCTGAGCCATCCCTACAGAGGGAGCTGGGGTGATAATCTCAGACAAGACACTTGGTTGTATATGGAACACTGAAGTTAGACAGGGTGGGATTGTCCTCATACAGTTTTTACAACCTGTAGAGTAGTTTACATCTGACCTGGTCCCTCTGAGTCCCCACTGTAGTCATCAGAGCACTTCTGGGCCCTTCATTCCACCTTGAAGCAGAGAATTACTCAGATGACTCATCCTAATGCTTCTATTGCTTTCTACTCATAACAAGTAGTGTTAAGGGTAACTAGATCAGATGTAGACACTGTACATTTGAAGAACCAGAGATAAATCTCACCACAGTTGACCAAAAATAACTTTGAGATATCTATCACAACTCCTCCAATAAAATCTAAAGATCTGTATCTGACCACAGAATGGTTTTATGAAGCAGAAGCAAAATGTGGTGATGCATACATTCAGCGTTTCTTTAATGACTTTCTTCAGTTTAATGACTGTTCTGAACTAAAGAACTTCACAAAGATTGCAAATGCAATGAGGCAATTAATACTTTACACTGAACAACTGTCTCAGGAATTTGATTCCTTCTGAATCTTTTCTATCTGGAACTGTACTTGCATTTGAACTTTATAAATCCAAGGGGAAATCTGGTCTTACTGAAGAGATAGGTGCCAATGCCATTCTCATTTCCCTGTTTTGCTGATGCAAGTTCCAGTACAGTGTTTAGCAATGGTGAGATAAGGCACAAAAACAGACAAGAAATGCATAAACCTACTTGCATTTATGTAGTTATCACCAATCTGTGTTGCTGCTATGTCCTAGTCCTGGGTCTGGCTGGGATGGACTTCATTTTCTTCATGGCAGCTTACATGATGTAGTGGTTTGGATTTGTAACTAAAACACTGTTGATAACACACTAATATTTTAGCTATTGCCAAAGAGTGTTTGCACAGCATCAGGGCTTTCTCTGCTTCTCACTCCATCTCCTCTGCAAGTGTGCTGCTGGTAAGCAAGGGGCTGGGAGGGGACACAGAGGGGTCAGCTGATGTGAATTGACCAAAAGGATACTCCATGTCACGTAACATCTTGTTCAGCTATAAAACTGAAGTTAGCCTTTTTAAAGTAGCCAGCGTTCAGACACTGGCTGGGCATTGGTCTGCTGGTGGGAGGTGAGTAAGTGTCTTTGTATCACTTGCTTTTTTTTGTTGATGGTGGTGGTGTTTTTTTCCCCCTTCACTTTCTAAAATTGTCCTTATCTCAACTCCCAAGGTTTTTTCTGACTTTTGCTCTTCTGATTCTCTCCCCAGTCCTGCTTCAGGGAAGAATGAGCAAGCAGTTGATGGGTGCATAGTTGCTGGACCGGGTCAATTCACTACAGTCCTGTAATCCTCTGTCAACCTAAACTTCACTCCTCTAATAACATATCACTTCAAGAACAATAAAAATAGACTAGTCTACCACCGGCAATTCATATACCAGACTGACCACTGACAGAACCAAGTAACACAGTATGATCAGTTATAGAAAGCTCAATTTACAACAGAACTGGAGCTCTGCATAAGGGGAGTGCCACAGTCCTCAATGTGGCATCCCAGTAGGTGTGGCTAACAGAATGGAGAAATTCACACGGTGGGTGGGACAGTCTCAAAAACATCTTCTCTTTAAAATGGTATAATTTAAAGAACAGAATGTCAATATGAGAAACTAAACATTTTTGCTCCTGTTTTCCAACAGAATTTAAAACAGTCTTCAAAGCGTTGAAATGTCGATGCAATCTTCATGCTTGTTCGGAATTATTTTGGAGATAGATTTTTAAAAGCGTATAATGAATATAGGGGTGCACAGTTCTTGGCAGATTTTGCCCCTCAATGCAGCACTCAATAAACATCATCACAAAATACATGTTGCAGTGTCTTACAGAACTGACTGTTCATTGTGGTAGCTGGATGAAACAGAAGGGAAATAATTTTGGATTTCAAAGACTTCCTTTTTCTCTTCAAGTAAGAGGTACAAAAAAATCTCTTCTGGGTGTTACAAGAGCTCTGCAGAACACAACTGTAGCAAGAAAAGCCAATAACGCAATGGTTAGTTCTCTTCACTATGCCAGAAGATGAGAAGGTTCAAACTGTTGCTCTGTCTCAGAAACCACAGCGTCTTCAGCTGAGGATCTCTGCATCTCAGTGAACAACATCTCCATCTCCAGCTGGCCATGCAAGTGCTGGAATACAAAGTCCACCTATCTATGAAGTATCTGACTATTGTAAACACTCCCCTTCTTCTCTGCTTTTAGGCAGACCCTGGTGGCCTCACACTGTAAAGAATCATCTTCTAAAGCACCCCATTAAAATCAGCCATTACTCGGGCCAATGTGAATAGCAGCACTAGGGCCTATGAGCGAGCACACTGGTATCATAGCTGCCCACTGCAGGCATGGGCAGATGTCCTGCCATCTATGGGCTTTTCACACTAAGGGTGATGCCAAAGGTCATTCATTCTTCCATGTTATAAATATTGAGCAGCAGCATTAGCAGCTGAAAAGCCAATAGAAAAATCTGATTGCTCTTCATCAGTAGTACGAGTCTGACAGAGTCCATGAAATTGAATTCGAACAAGCTTGTGCCTTATGGTTCCCATCACAATAATAAAATCATGGCATATCCCTCTTCCAGCAATTTACTTTTGTTGTTTTTCATTTGTTGGTTTGTTTCTTTTTTTTTTTTTCATTTGTTAGTAGTAAATACTGACAAGCCCTTGAACTGTGGCTGGTTCTGTAACTCTTCCTCATCACATCCTGAGTTCTTTCCTTTTTCAACTTTCTTGGCATTAAGATACACAGTGGAATCACATGCCATATGACTGGGAAAAAAAAAAAAAAACCACTTCATTCTGCCAATTTTAAGTGTGCTATTTTTCAGTTTTGTTCAATATCACCTTGCTAGGAATAACAAAGGACATAAATTCCAGCTTTATTTCCTGGATTATTCATTGTTTTATACACTGTTCAGGTCCTTTCCTCCGTTCCAACAACAAACAAATCCCATCTGTTACATTTCTCTTCATATTGGTTATTATAGAGTTTCTGTTGTTTGACTTCCTAGGAAAAGTGCCTTTGTTTCTATCTCCTGTCTGGAAGAGGAATCTCACGACTACATTCAGCTGAAGAGAACAATCTGAAGAAATCATTTTCATAATCGCCTGTATCTTGTGAAATGGATGCCATTAAGCTCTTGTGATCTGTCAGACTCAGAAGTGCATACTGTTTCTGTCAGACTTCTCTCAGAAGTCTTCTGTTTTCAAAAAAATAAATCTCTGGAAGTGGAGAGGGGGTTGCTTGTTTTCACTGTTTTTGTTGTTGTTTCTTAAACACATTTTCTTGGCTCTCACAAACCGTCTTCTTTGGATCTTTTATTTGCCTACAATAGCGATGGATCTGCTGATGAGCACAAAGCAAGGTGCAATTTCTTATTGCGCATCATCAGTGGGTTGCAGCCCATTCCCAAATCCCAAATTCCATAGCAGCAGTACACAGAAGATGGTTGCTCTTGAATCCAGATTAGATCAAACTTTGATGACCCTGCAGAAGCTCTGTGATAAAAGCAATTCAGATTTCAGAGTGTTTTCATCAGCTGAGCAAGAACATTAATTAATTAAGAACAAAACATGAACAAAAGCACCTTTTGAAACCAAAACAATTTACATTGTTTCCTTTATGTAATGATTCTGATAAATTAAAAAACACACTCATCACTAGACATTGAAAATTGGAACCCTACACCAAAATTCAGATGCCCTGCCCAGCATTCCTGAATGCTAGGGGTTTTTTAATTCTGATCCAGGACTCTTGCTCTGGATGTCTACTTTTCAGTTAAACCAGAACCTTTGTCATGTTTTTTGGTTGGGAGAGAGTTAAATTTCTTCCTAGTAGCTGGTATGGTGCTGTGTTTTGGATTTAGGATGAGAATAATACTGATAACACATCGATGTTTTAGGGTTTGCAGAGCAGTGCTTACACAGAGCCGAGGACTTTCCAGCTCCTTATACTGCCCTGCCAGAGAGGAGGCTGGGGGTGCGCCACAAGCTGGGAGGGGACAGGACCAGGACAGCTGACCCAGACTGGCCAAAGGGATATTCCATACCATGTGGCGTCATGCTGAACAATAAAGCTGGGGTGGCTGGCCGGGGCAAAGTGGGGGCCGCTGCTCGCAGATGAGCTGGGCATCGGTCAGCGGGTGGCGAGCAATTGCTTTGTGCATCACTTACTTTGTATATTCTTTTATTATTATTATTATTATTTTCCCTTCCTTTTCTGTTCTATTAAACTGTCTTTATCTCAACCCATGAAGCTTTTTGGCTTTTTTTTGTCTTTTTTTTTTTTTGCCAATTCTCTCCCCCACCCGTGACCAAACAGCTGTGTGGTGCTTAGCTGCCTGCCAGGTTAAACCACAACAACCTTGAATATAAACCTCTCTTCATCTCTGAGGTGGTTTGTTCTCAGATTGAAATATGATGCTTATATTACCTCTCCAAAAACATCATCTACAGAGTCATTAGAAAATAATAACACCATTAACAAGAGCTGAGGAAGCTCTGAAGCTCTGGGAGTTGCTTCAGTTTGGACACGACTAGCTAACAAATAGTCCCTCTGAAGCATTCTGGAGGAAGGGGGATAGGGATAGCTATGTAATTAGATTCTTAGGATATTTCAGGCATGCAGGCCTTACAGTCTTAGAATCATCTAGGTTGGAAAAGACCCTCAAGATCATCAAGTCCATCAGTCCTTGTCAGACTCTGACTGCTTACCTTCTGCCAGAAACCTGGATTGTGGTTAAACTGTGTCTCAGGAGTCACAGACTGACTGCTCCATTTTGCAGGAATTAAGGACTAATTATACTGATATCTCACAATCAAGAGGTTAATTCAGAGTGAAGAATAGTAGAGGAGCTGATAAGAAGTCTGTATCAACTGAAACAGTATCAACTAAAGCCTTAAACCCAAATATCTGCCTAATTACTCCAACTGAAAACCTGAAACATGACTTTCATTTTCAGAGATGCTTTTGTAAACTCCATTTAGATCATAGATTTTCATACTGTTTTTTCTCTTTAATTGAATAGACAAAGCATATACCAATTAAGCTGATCTGACATTATAAAAATGTTTCTCATCTTCTGACAGTTTACACAGCTGAATGTCTTTGAGCAAACCCAATGGGGAAGTAGAGAAGATTAAGAATATAGAGGAGATTAAAACAGGATGAGTCCCTGATATGTGTAAATGTATAAGAAAAAGACAAAATAAAATTGCTTGTAACTTCATGTAGCTGCATTTATAGTTTCAAAATGCATAAGTGTGGGGTGAAAATGTGGCTTTCTCTGAACATTACAGAGAAGAAAAATCTGCTACTCCTGTAGAATATTCACCAACTAATCAGAAAATTTCTTCACTCCAAGAAGCAGTATAAATGTAATATTTATTATTTAATGTGCCTATTTACTTGCTATGTGTGCACATACATAATTTTTTCCTAATAAATTTGATTTATCTGTAAGTGCAAAGTGCAACTACTTCAAATTAGTTTGATCAAAGATCAGCCATTCATTGCTGAGTAAAGGAAACTAGGTTAATAAAAATTCCACAGCTTCTGGCAGAGGCAGGGGGAGAAGGATGATAATGTCCTCAAAGATCAACTCCTTGCAGTCTTTTGTAGGGCCATTTACATGTAAACAAGATATTTACAAGTTCACATACATGTTAGGAGAACTTGAATTTGGGGTATTTATTTAAATAGTAGCATTTGGTTTTCTGCATCAAGTTCTTTCAGGCATTTTAAGATTGTTATTACTTGCATTGCACCCCCAGCTGAGATCAATACCTTTTTGTGCTTAGATACTGTACAACCGTTCAAAAAAAGACAGCCTCATTACACAGTATTTATAATGTAAATAGCAAACATCCAAGCCATTACTGGGTAGCGTGGAAGAGACCAAAACTCTTTTTGCTCCCCAGTGAAATCAGAATCATCCTTTTGTCACATTTTAAAGGGAAAGGATTCTTGCTGATGATCGATTTGCATTTCTGGACTGACTTAGCTGCTGTTCCTAAATTCTTGCTCTCAGAGGCAGATGCTTACTTATTTATCTAAAAAGTAGTCACTTCATAAAAATAGAAAATATTTGAGGGGAAATAGAGGAAAGAATGGAGGTTCATATGGATTCAGCATAAAAGTGGTATAATCAGGAAAGAAATGAGAGATCCAAAATCCTAACCAGCAACACATCCAGAAGAACTTTGGTGACTCTGTATCTTGGTTCCTACACCAACTGCGCAGGGCTGGGTAGAACTCTTGTATGATACTGAAGTTTCTAAATAGGTTAGATAATTTTTCTGAACAGAACACTCTAGGGAATTACACAAATACCTAACGGTCTCTAGAAAGGTCTCTTCCTCACACATGCTTAACCCTTACAGTCCTTGTTATGTCAGCAGAATTTCATTAGATAGAATAAAACCGCATGAGATTAACTTGATGTCATTTGATGCTCCAGCAATGAAAAGGAACACAGAGATGTTTCAAGCGAGTCCAACACAGAGCCTGCAGACGCTCCTAGCCACCCCAGAGGTCTTCCTGCCTATGTTCTAGGCTAACGCACTGACAGATTGCTGCCACATCACCAGAAGAAGAAAAAAAGATGACACTAACTTCAAATAAATCATAAACCAAAAAACACCAATAAACTTAGAATTTAAAGTATATGAGTAAAAAACACGGTTAAAAATTATTCTAAAAGCTTTGCTTACTGCCCACTTTATTTTTCACACTCAACAAATATCTGTACCTCTTCATTTGGACACTAGTTTAAAAATTCAGAAAAATCTTTAGTTTCCAGATCAATGTGACCAACACAGAAAACATCACACCAAGCTCAAGCCTTTTAATGCTTAGTTCTTCTGCTCACATAATAGATAGAGCGTGGCCTCCTAAACTAATTTCACGAATATCACAGTGAAAACAGCCATTATTCCAAATGGCTTAAAGCTACCGTACACTTCAGTCTACATCATTTTCCTCAGGGACTTGAAGTAAGCTCATGTTGCCATTCTTATAGCATCATAAAAATAATTTAAGCAACTTCAGATAATCAACCAAGGCACCAAGGACAGACAGTTCTTAAAGGCTGTTAGGATTTCAAACCCTCAGTACAGGTTCTTGCAAAATGTTAAACTACTGTACTCCTCAGTCTCCCAAATAAAGTAGGGAGTCTGGGAGAGCGTTTCTCAGGAAGGCCATAATATAAGAACTCTGTGTTTTCTTACTGGGGCAAAAATATCTGTTGTCGGGGAGTAAATTCATCTTCTGTTCTTTCATAGTACCTACTTTTAAATATGTTCCTATCCAGCTTTTGTCCAAGTTATCTCTTGCCAGCATCCCTAGCTCCATACCTCCATCCAGAAAAGGCCTTAATCTCCAGACATCATCTCTCCTTATCACCCTGATAAACCCCTTCCTGACAAATATTCTGTCCACTTCAGCCAGAATATCTCTCACCTGTGTTGGGATAATTAGCTAATATAAGGCATCCTCATGGGTGAAAGCTTTGCTCCCAGGGAGAACAATTAGATCCATGCTTAAAATGCTGGATTTGACTTTCAGCCTACATTTCATTTTATATTTGCTTTTGTGAACAAGGACTTTAGGATGTTTACAATTGTGCCAAGCTTCCAAAAACCTGAGCTGGATTCTTGTCCCTAACCCACCTCTGGACAGGATAGGCAAGTACAGATTTGTAAAACTCATTGAAAGACATCTAAGTTCCTAAATTCAGTTGGAACCGGAAGAATTAGGGATCTAAATATGTTTTAGGGTTCTGAGTCCAAACTATGCAGAAAGTACAAAGGGCTTGGGGAGGATATTTGCTTCCAGCCTCCTCCTCCCAACCCTCACCCCCAAAATAAACTAAGCATCTGGGAGCATTATGTCTCAGGAAAGACATTACTAAGTTTCTTCTTAAAAAAGTAAGTTATTAGTCTTTCTTGCATGTCATTCTTTACCAGGATTTAGGCACAAAATACCAAAGACTTCAACAGGAATTAAGTACCTGATACTTTTCAGGACTCTGTTTTTGGACTTACTAATCAACACTCATATACCTGGGAGCTAGCCTCTCTGCATCAGTTTTGCATCAGTAAAACAGGTAAACATTACTCTCTTCATTTCATACATGTAGAATGACTGTTCTTAGAGACAAGGAACCTTACCAAACCTTCCACCTTGGGACCAAGCACAGCTGATACACTGGGAATTCTGCAATTATGCATGCCTTTTCTTCCATTGATAATGTATATTTGTATCATGAATTCTGCTTTTTGTATTGTTTTGATGCTGGTGGTTAAAATCTCTGTTGAATAATTCAGAACCTTGCAAGAAGTGTGAATTTTAAGTTTTATTTTTAAGCTGAAAAAAAATGGTTTTCCATAAAACTATTTGCCACTGAACAAATGATTACAGTACAACACAGAGCAGTCTGACTGTTGTTGTTTCTCTCGTATCTGTCCCCATCTCCTTTCCAAGATGCAATATGGCCCTGTGAAACTTCCATCCTGTGTACTTACAGCATATTTTCAGTTCAGAAACCAAATTCCTAAGTTATCAAAGCTAAACATATACTTTAAATATTTGGGAGACTCTGCTTTTTGAAACAGCAGTTAAGACAAAAGTTTTTTATTCACAGGAGAATCAAAAAACTTGGGAGATGATGGGAAGAAAAAGAAAAGTATTTCGCAACTCTGAATTTGTTTCTTTCGGGTATAATCACCAGAACTGGTATAGAAAGGCTGTTTTTCAGCTCATGTACCTGAGCAGCACTTCCTATGATGTTCCTTCTCATCTTAATTCTGCTTAGTCTAGTCAATGAAATGGATATCTTTGGGGGAAAATGGTCCTTTTCTTTTTTCTTTTCTTTTCTTTTCTTTTCTTTTCTTTTCTTTTCTTTTCTTTTCTTTTCTTTTCTTTTCTTTTCTTTTCTTTCCTTTCCTTTCCTTTCCGGGCACACACTGAAGCATGACCAAAAAGTGTATCAAGTTACAATTGGGTCCTGGCAACCAAGTACAAATCTCAGCGCTTACCCCTGTGAAAGAACAGAGATGGGCACAGGGAATTTATTGACACAAACAAACTGGCATCACTTTTCCATCTATAAAGGGACCAAGTTCCCAGTTCTTTCTGTTCCACCTTTTCCAAGAACTAAACTCAGAATGTTTGAATAACAATGAGGAAACTTCAACAGAATAAATCATTTGACCCACAGACTTTCAATATGAAACTTGTCTGAGTTTTGGCAACTTATTCTTTGGCAGGATTTGCAAATTAAGCACACAACCAAGAAGATGCCCTTGGGACTAACTCTAGGCACCAGTTTAGCATTGCCTTTTTGTTGTTCTTTGGTGTTCAAGCTATTTCCTACTTTATACTTTCCTTTTAACTTGTTTCTTTCCCAAGCTGTGTTTGGAAGGAAATTAATATGATATAAATCCACTCCCATAAACACAAAGGAATATTCAAACAGAAGCATCCAGGAAAGCGCTTTAAATGATATGGTGATTGTGAAACTCTTCATAACTTCCTTCTCGTAGGTCTTTTCAAAACCATGTTTGCCAAAAATACCCATGTCTTTTTATAACATGTTTATAAAGCATTGAATCTAAAATGACCAGAGCATTTCTAGAGGTGTGTAGGGTGAGGCAGGCAGTGTAAAAACCCAAAAGACACATTTTCTTCAGTTCAGACTATTCTTAGCACAGCAACAGTAACCTTTCTGAGACAAAAGTGTTCCTAGCCATCTCACACTCTGCTTTTAGAGTTGTCAATAGTCCAATTTGTGCCTTTTCATAAGGACAGCCAGGACACTGAGTAGCAGATCCAATATATGAGCCACCTGTATATAATCATAGAAAAGTATAAGGGGGGATGGAGGGGATGTGGGGAAGCACACTTGATTCTTACTCATAAAAATCTTTAATAGCTGTTCTGGAAAATAGATAATTGACCTGCAATTGCATCAAGGTGATTTACAATAGCTGAAGGTTATGCAATTTCAGTTATAAGGTGTGAGAAAGTCTAACAAGGATTACTCTTATTAATACTTTGGCATGCTGTCCAATTCCAGCTTTTTCTCTGGTATCTCCTTTGGTATATGACAGCAAGTGTTCAGAGGAAAGGTCCATCTAGCCCAGTAACCTGTCTCAAATAGGCTTTTGCCATTGGTCACAAGGGAATAATATATAAACATGTCAAGCATATACAATATTCTCCCCCATCACTACTATTCTCTCATCCTACTGTTTGTAGCTCAGAGCAAGGGTTTTATTTTATATATGTAATAATTCTCGATGGATTTCCCTTTAATCAACTTGTCTAGTCTTCCTTTTGTAAGCCTGTGTATCCATATGTTCTGGTAAGGAGTTCTACAGCTTACCTTACTTAATAATTTCCTCCTAATCACTTATAATATCTTACTGCTATATAGTTTTCCATCAGTATATAACACCTCCCAAATCAATATGGAGTTAGGTGCTATGTTCTCCAGCTGAACACACCATTGCTTACTCACAAATGAGGAAGATATTCTTTCTGCTTGAGAGGTTTTGATGCATGGAAATGAATAGCTGCTTCAAAGGGTGAAATAGCTTCTGTTCTTAGACAAATTATGTGAGCCTTTACAGATCCAACAGTGTAGGATCTTAGAAACTTTAGCCTGTCTTCCTGTCTTGCAGCAGTACTGACCACAGCCAGATTATCTTTAACCTTCTCTCAAATCTCTACTGGGGGAAATCCCATAGACTTTTCAGCAGATCCCAGGACTTTCCTCTACTCATGGTTCAAGGATTCTCCTAAAGTCTAACCTGAAGTAGGGCTTTGGATGCTGTTGGAATTCAGCAACAGGGGAAAGAAAGTCAACATGGTCTCTAGTCTTTGTGCTTGAAGACAACAACAGACGAGGAGCTCGAATGGATTAGCTCAATGCAGAAGCCAATACTGGTTATGTTCATCATCTAGTCAAAATGAAATTGTTGCGTAGATGTCACTCTCTATTTTCCGCTTCCTAACTAGGATAACAAGAAGGGAATTAAACCCATAGGTCACATGTTCCTACTTAAATGCTAGGAAAAAAAAAAAAAGAAAAGAAAGAAAAAAGAAGGAATGAGTTGCTGGGGATCTCATTTACTTTCATTTGAATTTTTGCAACATTTTTTTTTTTACATTTACAACAAATCCACAGGAGTGGCATTCAGCTGCAAAAACAGGAGCTACAGAAAGAAAGGTGGAAGGTTTTAAAAAGTAGTTCAAGCTGCATGAAAGAATGAAAACCTTGTAGGTGATACTAGACAGGGTCAGCACGTATCAGGTCTGAAGACAGGGTCGATAAAAGACAATAGAAAACTAGCCTGGCCAAGAAACAAAGCAAAAAAAAAAAAGGTTATTATATATGAGAAGGCATCTGTCAGAAGCTGAAGTTGTGTCCAAAGAAAGAAAATAGGAACAGTCAAATTTGGTTGGATTAAATGTGAAAATACAATAATGGAGGCCCCCCAAACGAGTCTGAGAAACAACAAGTGAAGAGAGAAAAAAAAAAGGAATCTTTCCTCAAACATGTCAGAAACAGCAATACTGCCAGGAGGCCCACAGCACCACATGATGATAGGAGTATAAAGGTAAAATTCAGGAAAGGACAGGCACTGCAGAGAAACTAAAGTAATTCTTTTTATTAGTATTCATTGCAGAAGAAAGTGGGCTTTGATATTCTCAGCCTTCTCTTTCTGAAACTGAAGGGATTTCAAAAGATGTAATGGATAAATGGGCAAAGGGAATGCTAACAAATCTCAAGACTTGCTAGAGGTAACCACTATGAAACATCACAAAAAATTATAGCTATTGACCAAGAAAACCTAAGAAAGCTCAAGGATGAAAAAGGTGTTTTACTATAGAAATTACCGGTGTGCAATGCCTTGCTTTTTACTTGAGGACTAGAAAATAGCAAAATGACATCAATTAAAAGCCAATCTGAAAGTTTCTAAGGGACATGGAAGGAACAGGCCAAATCAGTGGAAAGTAGTAAAGAATTGGTCAAATGGACATTTGGATAAATGTGAACTACTTTGGAACAGTCACTGTGGCATTTGCAAATTTAAGTTCTGCCTTACAAACCTGTTGGAGTTTCTTAAATGGGATCAACAAATTTGCAGATAACAAAAGATCTGATTTTTGCACAGTTTTTTTGCATTTTGAAAAGCCTTTTGATAAAGTCTCTCATTAAATGTTTTTAAGGAAACAAAGCAACCAGGGCTGAGATGAAAGGTTACAGTATATATAAATAACTGTATGAAAGACAAACACAGAAGGTAGGAAGAAATGGTCAGTTCTAACAACAGATAGGCTTCCAGTGGCAGGACAAGAGGCCATGGGCACAAACCAGAACACAGGAGGTTCCCTCTGACCATCAGGCAGCACTTCTGTGCTGGGCAGGTGAGGGAGCCCTGGCACAGGTTGCCCAGAGAGGTTGTGGAGGCTCCTCCTTGGAGATCTTCAGAAGCCGCCTGCATATGGTCCTGGGCAACCTGCTCTGGGTTGAGCAGGGTTTGGACCAGATGGCCTCTAGAGGTCCCTGCCAACCTCAACCGTTCTGTGACTGTGTGATTCCCCTTAGGGGCACTATCAGGGGTTGCTGGGCCGTGGGTCTGACCTGTACAGTCATTCTTATGTAATGTACAAACTTCCCAAATCAGGCCCATTACTTCTTATTGTCACCAATGACAGACATCAGCAGATTACCAGTGACTCATTATTTTGTATTTACTACTAAAACTAGAAAAGTAGACTGAGATAGGATTTTTGTAAAGGATATTGCAGCTTAAGAATAAATAGTAAGCCTGTGGATGAGCTCTGCTAGCAGTAGGTCCCAGACAACAGGTGCTGTTGTTTAGAACACAAAAATTAGCAGGCAGCAGAATTTGTAGGCTAAATTGCAAGCACAGCCTTGTCAAAGCAGTGCTGTTTGGTAAAATATCAAGTTTTGTGTTTGCTGTCCCTCTGCCAGCCTGCAAAACCTAAGGTGCTAGAATTTACAAAGTGTGCCAAACACAGGAAAAAGAAAATGTTCTTTGCACAACAACAGCAGCTTGTAGCAAGGACTTTGGGGTCTAAATTACATTCAGAATTGTATTAAATCTCACTTAATTAATTTTAGACTGATGCCATGGCACTTTCTTTTAAAAAATAGTGATGGGCTTGCTTGTCATTAACAAAAACATACAAACCAGCCTTTCCATACTCATAGGGCACTTCTCATCATTTAATGGAGAGAAGTGGCATTATGTAATATTTCCATTTTGGCCTTTAAAAAAACAGGCTGGGTGTTGTATCTGCAGAACAATAACACAGCCGACCTTGAGGAGGGTGCAGATTCATTTCAAAGGTGCAAGGCACTGGCATCTCTTCCTTCCCTTGCTAATGGGACAGGCAGCTAATGTCTGTCAGTAGAGGAAATATTAGGGTCTAGGACCCACACTGCCAAAGCAATAAGCAGGGAAGCCAAAAAAAAAAAAAAAGACTGTTTCTTGTGCCCTTAGGATCCCCCACATGAGGTTCAGCCAAAATTTGTCTCCCTGTTAAGGATTAGGTTAGCCCATGTGACATCATGATAATATATGCCAAAAAACACAGGGTCTATATATACTTTTATCTTCCTCCCTGCTACCTGTAGCCCCTCACAGTGAGTTTTCATGTAGTTTTGAGTTACCAACTTGTTTGCTCCAGACTTTGCAGATTTCGTACATCATGCAAGTACTTCTGGTGCACACACAGCTACTTCTCCAGGATACTGCTATTGTTCTGCTCTGTTGGTACTGGGTGAGAAACTTTTCCTTCCCTTTAAAATACTTGCATTTCCATCCCTATTTCTCTCTTCTTTTCGAGCCTTTCAATGTACCTGTCACCAAAGTAGGACAGTATCAGGCTGCGTTTGGGCAAGTTACAAGACCCATTTACCTTTAAAACATTCTGTCTTGATGATGTTGTCATTTTTATTAATACATTAGAGTACTGATGTTACTTAACTAGTAGTCACAAAAACTGTTGTCCAGCAGATGGAAAGAACATACCTACAAGAAGATACAGCCAAATTAGTAGACAAAGTCAGCCCGACTCGTTACAAAAGAGAGACTTTTGAACAGCATATGTACAACAGATTGCTCTTCAAGGTGAAAATCACATACATGAAAAGTAACAAACACAAACCTTCCATTTTTTAAAAAAAAAAAGTTTCAAAATGTCTTCAGTACCTAAGAATACACCAACTATAGCAAACAACTGGACTGTCACTTGAGCAAACCGTACTTGTGGGTGAAGGAACCAGAAGTTAGGGCTCCCTCCTTAAATACGGATGCATCTGTGAAATCAAGGAGTATCTGGCAGTGAATGGCATAGGCTCAGCTCAGGAGCTATCCTGGGAGGAAGATTTTACAGGCAGTCCAGATCATTAATAACTATTCCCTGGCAGCAGACAGGAAGCAAAGAACTAATTGTGATTCTATCCCGTGTGGCTACTTGCTAGTCTGGCTCACACACTCCTTGGGCAGCCTTTATTTAGTGCTGCCTTAAATAAGAAAGCTTGCATCTCCCTACCTTTAGTCAAGCTGAGTAGAATCCAACTCTGTAAATCATCTTGTGAACAACTGGTGGAATAAAGGGGCCGCAAATCATTCTGCCTGCAGTTCTGTAGTGAGCATCTTCATGTCTATATGAATAATGGGCAACAGCAGAGCCACAGCCAAGCTTATAGGAAAGAAGTGCTTGAAATGAGCAGAGGTGACCGTGTCTGAATCCTCTCAGTTCTGCTGCCTAAATATTGGCTGGAGCAGGCAGTAAGGGAAGCTTTAAAATGTGGAGAGACAGAGAGAAGTGGTGGTAACAGCTTCTTCACCACCTTAGGAGGAGAAAAATCAACAGGATGATATAGAAGTCATGGAGTACAAGGTTGCCCAGGACATGAGACTACCAAGCCATCTCACAGTAGCTCAGTGTAGTACTGTCAAAGCTACCATAGTTTTTGCTTGCATTTAAGCATTGGACCCTTGTCCAAATCTAAAAGGAAAATTAAAATCAGGTAGAAAGTCAAAGAAAAGAAACAAAGAAAAACAAACAAATACAGAACTCCTGTGTTACAGAACTTCTATGCCTTTTTCTAGCACTGGGGATACTGAAAGGCCCACTGTGGTAATTATGCTGCTCCTATATGCTTTATTCCTGCTACCACATTAATGGTGGCACAGAACAAACAAAAGTGTCTTAAGACTTTCAGGTATTACTTAATGGCATTTATTTTGTGTTTGCATAAACAAACAGCTGTCTCAGGTTTCAGATCAAAAGAAGGAAATAATGAAAAAAAAAATCCTGTAAACAATCGAACCCATTTGGCTCAGGAGCAGAACTGCTGCAAAAGAACCATGGAATGAAGGATTTGCTTTAATGTGGAAGCTACATATTGAATGACTAACTATCATATTCTAAAAGCACACATCCTTGCCATACACTTATTTATTTTCCAAGTATGGCCTATAGTATGGCTGAAAACATATTCAGACAGAGGAAAAATGGGTAAAGAAGGGAGCTAAGCAGTGAATTCTAAAATTAATTGTCCCCAGAGCATTCTTCAGCTACAGCTGTAAATAATATACACCTGGAATGGGAAGTCTAAAAACTCTTATGAGTGACCTAACACTTCTATCACTGAAATCAGTAGGGAAAATCCAAGCACAGATGAAACCTTATTCTTAGTTCTCCTCAAATAAAAGATTTATCCTTCGGCTTCTCCCTGTCAAAAAATAGGGACTAATAACACTTTGGCTAATGCTTTGCCCTTGTGCTTTCAGGGCTCAATTAATGGACTAGGAGTATTAAAAAGACTAAAAATAACACTTTAAATCTTGTTGCTATTCATTATATGCCTAATACTATAACTCTGATCTGGAGTGTGGTTAAAACAAGAATAATAAGGAACTCTAATCAGGAGACATTGTCCAGCAATATTTATGTATTTAGTCTTATTGACGTACACAAAATCATCAATTGTTCCATTCAAATATGCTATTTAAATACTTCCAAGGTTAGGGACAAAACAACTTGCTTGCTTGGGAAGAGTTCCAGGTATTTCATTTTATTTTCCTTCTTAGACGCTTTTAATTTTAACTAATTTTTATATGTTTTAACTATATTTCTAACTAATTAATAGTAATGTATGGTCATTGTTTAGGGGGCCCTGCAGGACAGTTTAGTAGGTTTTTTTTTTTGTACTACTTTCTTAGAATCAGCTGCTTTCAGTCACTGGCACCACCAGCCAGTCACAGACACATCTGTATTGAGTTTAAGGAGTAACACATACCCTAGTCTTTCACTGCTTTGCTCATATGAATTTAACAGCCAGTTGATACAAATATGGGACTGGAGTTGCTGGGCTATGATAGGTGAAGAACTAGCCTTTGAAAAACTGCAACTTGCAAACATCATATAAATCCAAAAATAATGACATGGACTTTACTTCTAAAGACATAAATAACAAAGTGCCCAAAGAAGCCTAACTCTTTATGATTTAAAAGGGAAATGTAGACTGGCAAAACTGCTTTTAGTTGCTTGCTTCCTAAATGGAGCATTTTTTCAAAAATAAAGATAAGGACTTATATCTTTTTTTCCTCAAGAATTTAAATGATGGCCTTTTTTCTAGAAGTCTTGCCACTGAAACAAGAAAGAATGAGAGAAAAATCAGAGGCAATGGGTCATCTTGGATATTAACATCAATAATGCATTAGGCTTTGTAGTGGTGTTCAGGTCTCATGAATACCGCTTATTTCACCTTGTAATTATCTTAAACCTAGCTAAGAAATTCTTGGTTTATCTCAGGACATTCATCCCTGGTGAATGTATTTTATTTATATATATAATGTATATATACATGTTTACATTGTAATAACAAAAGTAAACATTAGATATCAGCTGTCTGGAGTTAATTTGTTGGAATGTTATTATTAATTTCACTTCTTGCTTATTTTTTCTTCAATGTTTCTAAGTGTGTGTGAGGGAATTTGACAACATCTTTTCTGCATGTAGTGTTGCCTAGGTCCTGGAAACACTGCCTTGTAGGCCAAGCTGGGACAGCAGGGCTCTTGTACGCATGGTTGTGTTTGGATTATGGCCAGCTATACTTTTGATAACAGACAAAAACCTTAAAAGCTTGACTGCAGCTACGACTCCCCAAAACAGACTGTAATTACTGAAGACCTTGTGCATGAAAAAGCTTACCACTCAGACTGATATTATTGTAACTGTTGTCAAAATGTAAACTTCAGAGTCCTAATCTGAAGGTACAGAAACCTCACTCTGACAATTAAAGTTGGGACCATGTCTGAAAAGTGTCAGCATACCAGTACTGAACTACTGGAAATGCACAGAAATCACATACTGATCTATTTCAACCATTCCAACTGCACCCGATGTTTTGTGGCACTAGCAGCATGGTATAGTAGAGTGTGCAGAGATTACAGGATTAAAAGAGAAAGGACAAAGAGAAAGCAGAGGCATAGGTGAGTTTGAAGGTGAGCTGGTAGGAGAGTGGAAGCAGAGAAGAAATGCTTGGGAAAAGGAAGTTTTCTATGGTGCCAAGGCACATGCAGTGCGTTTCTTTTTCTGCTAAAGTCAATAATAGTGAAAATCCTTAGATATTAAAGGATGCAACCTCAAATCTCACTCTTAAACGTACTATCTAGTTCTTCAAACAAGGCAACTGTTTTGAAAGTTGCTAACACAGCTCCCATGCTTTTGAAGGTTAGAATTTGTACTGGAAACAGAGGAAGAGATCAAGGAGACAGTGCTAACAAGGAAAAGAAACACAGGTAGGATATAAAAGCCATGGAAGCAGATATAGAAAAACTAAGTTGTGAGGCCTTTCTACAAGTGTCTGTAACACTGGACGACCTTGCAAAGAAAAGCCAACTCCAACTCTGAATGGTGAGAAAATTGTGTCACATCTCTTGGGCACTGATCTAACAACAGCAGTCCATGTCTTGCAGGCTTACACAGTGAAATCATTCTGCATTCATCTAAAGCCCAAATGACACCCCAAAAAGTTCCCACTGCTGAAAAAGCGTAGTCATCACACACAGGTAACCATATATATTTGCATGCACAAACATGCAAAAAATCTTATCCCAAAACTGAATACTGCCTGGGATTCCAATTAAAAAAAAAAAAAAAGAAGAAGAATCAGGTAGCCTTCAAATATCACTGCCTTCCACAATAATCAATCCACAGGAAAAGATAAATTTCCTCAACTTATGTCACAGAAAGACAACAGCCTGTTTAGTACCTTTGAGAGTTTTGAAAGATGATTCATTACAAAAATCCCATCAACATTAAAAAAGCAATGCCAAGTAAAAATGTCAAGAAACAGCAAGAGGTCCCTTCACTATCTGATCTTCAGCAAGTCACAACTTTGTTCATTACTGCAGAAGGAGTATTTAGCTCAGAAGGAGGTTGCCCATACAGCAGGTGAGATAGAGGGGACCCATGCATAGCAAGTAGGTGTCTCTTAATTTCCTTTTCTACTACTAGGGTATATATTAACACGTAACTCCTTTAATTGTGTAACCTTCTCACTGAGAAAGCTGCAGCTATGTTATTTTCTACCTGATTTCACCTACCTGGTACACTGACAGCTGTTAATGATAATTAAAAGATACATCTGTAAGTGGCTGCAAAGCAAACCACTGCTAAATACAGTGTGGAAGAAATGTCTTTCATTTCCCCTCAAATATCAGCAATTGCAAATCTGCCTAGTTTTCAGAACACAGAAAAACTAAACCCTAAACACAAAAACCCCACACACCACAGAAGCTAACACTCCTGAAGAGAGTATTGGTATGTAGTCAGAGATTTCAAAAAAAGGAAAAGGCTTAGTGATTTTGGATCCCTATGCAGTGTCTTCTCTACTAGTGAAATTATTACTTAAAATAATTTAATGGTTTTGATTTCCAAAAGATGGAAGCGTACAGTTTGCCCAATTTTCAGGGTATGAAAATCATAACTTTAATTCATCTCTTGATTAATGTCTGCACGATAAAATTTGTCTGGTTAAATGCACTTAAGAAACTCTGCTTATATCTGCAGTATCACATGTACAATGCTCCTTGGAAAACATATGCTTTATGAATATGGGGGTAGAAAGAGACAAAGAATAGGAGCAAACGTACTCACTGAAAATCTAGCAGAAAACCTTACATAGTGAACAGATTTGTTTGACACTAGTTTGACATTGCACAAGAATAAAAACAAGACTTTACATTTGGTAATTTATTTGTGGCAAGTTATTTATCCATTCCTAACTGTAATCTTAATATTTTGACTCTATTCTCTCCTTTAATAACAGATTAACAACTTTTGTCAGGAAAGATGTGCTACAGTAAAATCTTCAAGGAAGAGTGAAGAACAAGTACACATGGGTATTTGACAATATGCTGTCACCTGCATATTAAGTTACAGTCTTAGAGAAATCCATCAATTAAATTTAAATTTGAGCTTCACTTGTTGAATAAGGAGCTTGTTTCATTCTATGTGAAAACTCTGCTTTCTGACATTAGATGAGGAAACTCAAAATAAAGACCCTCTTTTCCTCTGTGCACTACTTACCTGCAAGTAGTAAAGAAATATTTCCTATGTTTAAAAAATTGCAGCTTGTCCTGGTATTTCTTTGCCCACATATCACTAGGTCTCACAGAAGCAAATCATCATCATGAAAATCAATCTTTTTAAGATTTGAGACAACCTCAAAATGGAGCCTTAAGTGAGAACTGAAAGAT
This sequence comes from Chauna torquata, assembly GCA_013399475.1. Taxonomy (NCBI): domain Eukaryota; kingdom Metazoa; phylum Chordata; class Aves; order Anseriformes; family Anhimidae; genus Chauna; species Chauna torquata. The sequence goes on along the minus strand of VXAL01001013.1, from coordinate 73,426 downwards.
AGAGCAAAGCCAGATATTGAAATGCCACATAAACATTTTTCACCAGTAGCTTCTCTGAAATAATCAGGTTTCTGGGCAAAACAAAATTGTTGATGGCTCTCATGCTTCTTTAACAATTGAAGAAGCTAACAAACCAATCACAATGGTACTTCATATTGTGAAGTACAAACAAATAGTATGTTCTCATTTGAAGTGTCAAGCAGAGCAGAGCCATTCTGCACAGACATTTGTAGAACTTCTTTTGTCTAGTTTCTATGAATCATCTTACCTCAGTGTCCTACTTTGCCAGAGAACTGAATTAGACCAGGTGACATTTTCAGTGTGCCGACATCTGTATCAGACAACCTTTTTGGATGGAATTTATCTGACAAAATGCTGCGCTTCACTCCCTCTTCCAACAGAAGACCCAAAGGGCACAAAAAGAGCCCTGCCAGTGGCAAGCTCAAAACAAACAACAGGAAGTAGTTTTTCATCCAAAATAGAGAGAGTCTCAGGAACTCCTTCCCATCAACAGTTACGGATGCTGTCATTGCTACATTGGTTCAAGGGAAGACCAGTCTAGCTTATAGAAAATAAATATATTGAGGATTATGTAGAAATCATGCCCAATCTATTAAGTCTGTAAACTACAAATGCATGTAGGTAGGGAAGATACTGGGCAGTATTATATATATTTCCTTGTGCTTATACTTTTCCATCATTACCTGCTGTTGGTCACTATCAGAGCCAAAAGGTTATGTTCTTGTTGGGACATACATGTACAATGTTATTATGACCAAATCCAGTTTTCTGTTTAACGTTTATTCATTCATTTTTCTGTGTTTATTCACATATATATTTCTTTGGGGCTTGTTAAGTACCTGTATGTGACAGATTTTATCCTCTGCTGGGACCAGTCATTTTCCATTGCATAGACTGATCAGGCTCCTCCACTGCCATCATTTCTGGACCGTTTTAGAATACAGTTAAAAAGTATTTCTGACACAAGACCACCAGGTAAACAAGAGCAGATCACAGAAAAAAACTCTTAACTAACCTTTGCAAAAATGAAAGCAATTGATCTGATTCACTTTCTTTAAATACTATTTGTCTTATGTTTCTTCTTGCTCCAGTGTCATAAATGAAATCAATATTGCTTTAGGCTTCTGGATAGTTTTGAAAAGGTAGAAAGTCTCCCTTTCATGTTAGAAAAGTTTTACTTTGCAATATGCTGTGTCATGACTGTACTTTATAGGTTTCTTTTTGGGAAAAAAAAAAGAGGTGGCAACAATAGGAATTAAAAGGTTTCATCTCTGTCACATTCGTTTCAAGCTGCATATCTGGTTTCTTCCGTTATGTTTAAAAAACAACAACAACAACAACAACAACAACAAATTTAAATGACAGTTCTGCTGCCAAAACATGGGGTCATTTTTTCCAGTTTTGGGCCTGTTATGGTTTAGCCCTGGCAGGCAGCTAAGTACCACACAGCTGCTTGCTCTCTCTCCCCGGGTGGGATGGGGAGAGAATCAGAAAGGTGAAAGTGCGAGAACTCATGGGTTGAGATAAAGACAGTTTACTGGGTAAAGCGAAAGCCACGCACGCAAGCAAAGCAAAACCAGGAATTCATTCACTACTTCCCATGGGCAGGCAGGTGTTCAGCCACTTCCAGGAAAGCAGGGCTCATCACGCGTAATGGTTTCTTGGGAAGAAAAAAGGCATCACTCAGAACATCCTCCTTCTTTCCTCTTCCTTTACCCCAGCTTTTATCGCTGAGCATGATGTCATATGGTGTGGAATATCTCTTTGGTCAGTCTGGATCACCTGCCCTGGCTGTGTCCCCTCCCAGCTTCTTGTGCACCCCCGGCCTCCTCACCGACAGGGCAGCACAAGGAGCAAAAAAGTCCATGGCTCTATGTAAACACTGCTCTGCAACAACCAAAACCATCACCACTATTTTCATCAAAAATCCAAAACTCAACATTGTGTGAGCCTCTACAGAGAAAATTAACTCTGTCCCAGCCAAAGCCATGACAGGGCCACTCCCAATCAGGGAAAATTCTCACTGATTTGGGAGATGCCATACTTTTACCACAGCAGAAAACAGATTCTGACCAGCAATGACTCTAGACAAACACCTTTTTTCCCTGCACTTCAGAACTTTGGGCAGATGCTCTGAACTCCACAGTTTTCTAAGAGTCACACATCAAATGACATCTCTGATTCTTACCTGTTGCTCTCCAGATAGCCACAAGCCTAGAAATGAGGAACTCCAGGGAAAAGGGATGGCAAGACTATAAGGTGACTGGAACGGTCAGTGTAGGGATAATGAAGGAGATTAGGAAACCAGAAAAAAAAAAAAAAAAANAAAAAAAAAAAAAAAAAAAAAAAGGGCCTATAAACATAACAGAATATAACTGTGGACCCTGATAAGGTCACCACTGCCATTCTACAATTAACTATACCAGGATGGGTACCTAGGAGCACATCTGCACTGTACAACGAAGTGAAATACACAGCTATACATGGCTTCAGCAAGCTTTGCAAGTGGACTAAGTATATGGTAACTGGGTTCAAGGGAAGGATTGCACTATCACAGCTATGCTGAACACAAGTGTGGTCAATATATGTACCTAGACAATTGCTGGTCTCCCTTTTCCTCGGACTAGTCCTATTCAAAGTCTTATTTTATTGACCAGTCTTGTGTTACCTTCCAGCTTGGCTTACTACTAACCCACTCAGGCATATTCCACTCAAATATACATAAATCCTAAGCAACCACTTTTGGGCACTTTCTCCAATGTTCAGGAGGTTACAGACTTAAATCTAGAGAACAGAGATATTCTGGAGACAACTATCAATAAACAAGTATCTAATTGTGCCTACTATTTGTATAAATGAATCTAAATTCTCAAGGTAGAGAGATAAAAGTGACTGCTTCTGAATCTATACCCTATGTTCCTTGGGTGATGTTAGAAACAGAAACTTGTGCTCTGCGGCAACATCAGCCTGCAGAGAAAAACAAGGCTGAGGTAAATCTTAGAGAGTTTACTTTCCATTATTACCCTATCGGTAAATTCAGTGGGTAAAGCTCAGAATTTTTAAGGGATTCGTAGACCTTCAGAGCAGCCTTCGCATAGTGAATGGTAGCATGTTTTCAGTCCACCCAAGATGTTTTGATGATTTTGACAGCTATAAGGGAAAACCATCCAAAAAAACTTTTTTTAACATCCATGATGTGTTCTTGCTATTGCTCTTCTAGCCTTATGCAAGAAGTAACAAATTTCTTTACCTTAAAACTGATTTTTGGTCAGATCTGGTTTTTGAACACTCATTACATTCTGTCAGTGAATTAAACACATACAAGTATAAGAGAAATGATTCAGTGATTTTATTATTCTTCTAACACTTAACTCGATCAGAGGACAAAATTGACTCAGTGCTGTTAGATGAGAATTAAATTGTTCACATGCTCTGTACAACACTAAGGATTTGAGGGAATTGTTTGAACATAGCTAGGTTCCTGCCAATAGTGAAATACATCTGTGGCTACAGGCATCTGTTTCTAATATTCTCTGGAGGTTTCTGCAATAGAAAAGGAAACACAGCTGGAGTCAGGGGAAAGCTAAACTACTCCAAATACTTTGTGAGTTCTCCAATATTACATCACCTGTATTCCACCTCTTAAAATGATATTCTCTCAAGCACGCTCAAGTTGAATTGGTAATCAACTCTAGTCAAGTCTTACCTTTAAGGTTCTCAGCAGGACTTTGTAATCTCTGTTTGGAGGTGTAGAGAGGCTGTGGTGGTTTTACCCAGCTAAACAGCAGACCTCCACCACAACCGCTCGCTCACTCCCCCTCCTCAAAGAAACAGGGGGAGAAAATATGATGGACAAGGGCTTAAGGGTTGAGATAAGGACAAGCAGGTTACTCACTAATTATCGTCACGGGCAAAACAGAATCAACATAGGGAGATTAGTATAATTTATTACTGTAACTAGCAGACTAGAGCAGTGAGAAACTAAAAGCAAACTAAAAACACCTTCCCCCCCCATCCACCCTCTTCTACCTCCTCCCCCCGAGCGGTGCAGGGGAACGGGGAATGGGGGTTGCGGTCAGTCCATGTCGCTTCATCTCCGCCGCTCCTTCATGGTCGCTCTCTGTTCCCCTGCTCCAGCGTGGGGTCCCTCCCACGGGATGCCGTCCTTCCCAAACGGGTCCTGCATGAGCTTTCCACCAGCTGCAGCTCTTCAAGAGCTGCTCCAATATGGGTCCGTACCACGGGGTCCATCCTTCAGGAGCAAACTGCTCCAGCATGGGTCCCCCACGGGTGGCAGCTCCCACCGGATCACCTGCTCCTGCGTGGGCTCCTCTCCACGGGCTACAGGTCCAGCCCAGAGCCTGCTCCTGCGGGGGCTCTCCATGGGCTGCAGCCTCCTTCAGGCCACATCCACCTGCTCCACCGTGGGCTCCTCCACGGGCTGCAGCGTGGAGATCTGCTCCACCGTGGTACACCATGGGCTGCAGGGGGACAGCCTGCTCCACCATGGGCCTCACCACGGGCCGCAGGGGAACTTCTGCTCCGGCGCCTGGAGCACCTCCTGCCCTCCTTCTTCACTGACCTTGGTGTCTGCAGGGCTGTTCCTCACTCCTCTCACTCCCAGCTGCTGCGCAGCAGCAGTTTTTTTCCCCTTCTTAAATATGCTCTCACAGAGGCACAAACAACATTACTCATTGGTTCAGGTCTGGCCAGCGGTGCGTCCCTTTTGGAGCAGGCTGGAGCTGGCTCTTATCTGACATGGGGCAGCTTCTGGAATCTTCTCACAGAAGCCACCCCTGTGGCCCCCCTGCTACCAAACCTTTACCATGTAAACCCAATACAGAGGCTCAACACAGACTACCTAGAGTTCAGACCAAAAAAGAAAAAAATGGATGAGGTTGCATGAGTTGCTTCTGGAGTCTCGGTTCTTCTTAGGGCAACATCACCATGCCTTTCGTTCTGCACTTGATGAAGGTAATGAGATTTAGTTATGGTGATTCTCTTACTTTTGGGTTCCTGCACACAGAACAATTCTGGTCTGTTTTAGCACTTATTACCTAACTTCATTCTAAGGCACATTATCACTTGTTTCCTTCATCTTTCACATACTGCCAGCCATTGGCCATTAACTCTATTCCTCAACACGTAACTTAAAAAAAACTTCAGATATGCCTAGCTTTCCTGGAAGATGTTTTTTTCAGGAAGCTTGTTAGTTTTGAGATATTGTTGTACATTGAGCTCTATTTAATCTACATCTTCTCAAAATAACATCAAAGAAAAAAAGACTATCACAGGTATGGAAACAGCACAGCAGTGCAGCAGTGTCACTGTCCCATAGCAACCAGTGTAGCAAGAACTATTTATGCCCCAAACTGCAAGGACATGGATATTTTATTTCACTTCCAGAACAGGCGTGTTTGCTAACTCTCTACTTTGTCCCACCAAGTCAAGCATTTTCAGAGCTCATGACTTTCTTGCTCCTGTCTCAACATATGGTCTATCATTCATACAAGCTCACCTTTTCTATGAGAAATATTAATTTCTCCAATGCCAGTAAAGATGCTGTTAGTGGCTTCAGTAAAACTTTCATGTGTCTTCACATTACATCATTTTAGACAACATTTCAATTTACTTGTACTTACCATGTGTGATAAGACTTTTGTAATATTTTCCTTCTGAAAATATGAAATGCTATACAAGTCATTAAAATGCACCTACAGCAATTTTGGAGTTGGTAAGTCTAACAAAAGGAGTTTAAGTCATTTGTCCAAGATGAATTGGTAAGTACAGGAATAGACCAAGCCAGGACATTTAACACTTCCTTGTCTCTCTAACCATAAGATGAAAACAGTATTATCTCACCATCCTGTTCTCTTTCAAGTGAAATTAATTCCACCAATACATGGCCTCTGAAGTCTTTTTTCTTTGATAATAGATAATTTTTTTCACTAGTTTTTGACAAAGTATTTAATACTACTGTTTATTTTATCCCATTCCAGGCAAGATAACTGGGAAGGAGTAATACCCAGAGCCTAACAACTATGAGTCTTCAACACACTTTTCTTCTAGAACAATGTATGAAAACCAATATTTAGGATGAGATCTTTTCAAAGGCCCCTAAAACTTCCAGAAAGTAAAACGCCATCTAAGCCAAGAACTTTTAGATGCTCCTTTTCTGTGGAAAGAATGATTATTTCTATAATCATGATCTTTCCTGAACCCCAGACTTACAAATATGTCTTCAAATACGAACTATTTAAAATCAAAAAGTAATTTCTGCCCATTTCATTCTAGACATGGAGCAATGATTTTTATTATTTATTTATTTATTTATTTAGTGAGCTGTATGGCAGGATGTTTGTTTCTTTATATACCTAACATATTGCATCCTTCACACATCACTTCTTCACTTGCAATCACATGCTGCACCTTGTTCAGAAAGCTGCCTGAAAGAATAAGCTATCTGCACTGTCAAAATAAATGTTTCCAATATTAAAATATCAAAATGTGTTTGACTCAGAGACAGGAGAATTAGTATTGACTTAAAATGAGAAGTCCTGCACAGATTTCTATCTTGCATCATTTTGTTTTCTAATGCCAAAACTTTGAGCCAGTCGCTTCCACTTTGTTTCTGTCAGATGAAGAACAACATCTAACTATCAGTTGCATAGAAATTAAACCCTTGTTTTCAGGTAACATTTTTATTGGCTCTGTGCTTTGCTGAGTTAATATGACAACCATATTATAGCTGAAGTATTATAATGAATTGTGTGAGTTTGCATTAGTTTGAAAGCATTTTTTTACTAAGTTTTGAAATCAAGTCATTCGTAATTCAATACAAAAAGAAACCATAGCAAGGAAGATAATGTATTATACATTGTACTAATCTCTCTCACATTAGTGTCACAAATTAACTCTAGCATGCACAAACATATTTTTTCTATGCAGCCATACCCAATTCCAATTACCAAAGGTAGCATTTATGCTAAATGCGACATGGACCTTCCTAAATAACAGATATTGTTAAGTGTATAGTTTAGTTGCCAGTACACAAGCGAGAATCTGAGATTCTCACATCTGATTCTGACACAGACTGGCTATGTATCCATGGCAAAATCAGTTTCTTCATGCCACAACTGAAACATTTCCTACTGGAAATGCTACTCTCTGCTAACGTTTCTGGTGTTTCCTATTCCATACCCTATTAACTTTAGGAAAAAATATTCATTGACCTGTCTATACTGCATTTCTGATGTAGGAACACCAATTTCCCTGTTAGCTGATGTTTTGGGCATAAATTATAGTTGCCAAGTAATGAACCCACCCCCCTTTCAATGGCTTTGCCTTGAAGGCAGTGATTATGTGGGAGAGGGCCTTGCCACAGATCTAGGGACAGAGATCATTAAATCCACACATCCAGGTTTGGTTAGGGCACTCGCAGAACACAGAAGCTGTCATAGCAGTTTGGCAAAACTCTTTAGGACTTCCTCACAATTTTTGTCTGGGCTGTCTCTCTTGCTCTCTGTGTAGCCATATAAACTCTCCTACGGTAAGAGTGGGAACAGGTAAGTGGGAACAGAGTAACACCAGGAACAAGAAGTCCTGACACTTCTGTTTGGTCTATTTATCTAACTTGGAGGGAAAGGTCTTAGCTTTCATAATGTGTGTAGTCTGTTCCATTTTAAAAAATAGTAGATAATAATGGTAATATGACAGACTTAGGTGATACACACATATAAATATGTGACAATATAAAAGACAGCCTTTGCTTCTTTCACTCTTCTAGAATTTTTGTCTTCACATTAGTATCATTATATATCAACAGCTTCAATCTATTTCTTCTCCTTCAATTCCCCAGCACCCAAAACTTTATCATCTTTAATTTAAATCAAGCAATTTCCAACACTTAATTTCCTTACTCTTTTAAAGACTTTCTGCCAGGAAAGGGAGATGTACAACACTTCTAAATTTCAGAGGAAGCTATGGTGGTTGGGTTTTTTTGGTTTTTTTTTTTTTTTTTTTGACTGTAAATGCATGTGTTATGTTTTCAGTACTCTTCATAAAAACTTGATCAAATGTAATCATGATTGACTTCATAGAAGTAACTTTCAGGTCCTATGCTCCAAACATGAAACCACATTTCCTCTGTGATCATGACAAGGTTCTGCTAACACCCATCTTTATACTCTTTTATCCAAAATATACATATATATATTTTCACTGAAACAATATTCATCTGTTTATTGTAATTAGCATCCTAACATTTTTAATGATGACAGCATCGTTTTGTCTCGCTTTCATTTTTTTTGCAGAGCATGGAAATGGGCCCAATCAGAAATACCTCTAGCATGGCTACTGTCCTGTGTTTGATAAGGACAAAGGCAGCTTTTTGAATGTTTCCAGTCTGTCTGGGGTGCATTGACTGAGGATTCCAGGTAGCAGGGATGCATCTGGCAGTAGACATCTTGGCACTGGCTGCAGATTAGCCATTGCTGCTGGATGGACCTCTTCACCATTGCTCACAGCATTCAGCATTATCCTCCTGCCAACCCTGTAATGCTGGGAGAAATCAATGCCATTTTACTGCAAGCCTTTTACTCCTGTATTGTATTTGATTTATTGTGTCTGTAATATGGGAAGGGGATGCAGAGGTCTTTTAATTTGTCAAAGGGCAGAGATGGAGTGCCTCCACTACACAAAGCAGTGCTGCTCTATAAAACAAAGTGTGTCAAGCTCTGGAGGACATGACATTAAACACCAAAGGTGGAAACAATGAAAGCTTACGGGGTCAAAATAAAAATTAAATGTATGATTCACAGTCAAGCAGTAGAAACCCTTGTCACAGTCCACTATTGCTGCCATAGTCACTGCCATCAGGTCAGAGAGTAACGCAAGAAATTTGGGGTGAGTCAGGGAGGCACAATATCTATCAAAAGCCTTTATACACACAGGGAGCTTCTCTGGCTAAATCCAGAACCACACATGCCAGGAGACTGGGAAGGTACACTGGGATCACTAGTGAATGCTTGGCCTTTTATGCTCTTTCTAAGCACCATTAATGCTCTAAGCACCTCATAATTTGCTGGGCTTGAGGCAAGACTGCCTTCCCCACCTCCTCCCAGAACAGCTCCTTACATCCTGCTGACCCACCAATTCAGGATGTGAAAGCAGTGGGTCCGTGCTGCCACCAGGAGCCATTCTGAGGTCCCTCTGAGGGAGTGCTGCAAAACATCGATGGCAAACAAGGGTGCAGCCATTTGTGGGCCAGTTCAAACTGGGTGTGCACCTACTGGCAGGGCATTTCACACAGGTGCAGCTGTTGGTGGGGTATTTGGTGGGGGGACACCTCAAATCCTGTGTGCAGTTTGGGGCACCAAAGGACATGAAATTATTGGAGAGTGTCCAAAGGAGGGCTATGAAGATGGTGAAGGGTGTAGAGAGCAAGATCTATGAGGAGCGGCTGAGGTCACTTGGTTTGTTCAGCCCAGAGAAGAGGAGATGAGGGGAGGCCTCATGGCGGCCTGCAGCTTCCTCACGAGGGGAGCGGAGGGGCAGGTGCTGATCTCTGCTCTCTGGTGACAGCGACAGGACCCGAGGGAACAGCATGGAGCAGTGACAGGGGAGGGGCAGGCCGGGTGTTAGGAAAAGGTTCTTAACCGAGAGGGTGGTAGGGCACTGGAACAGGCTCCCCAGGTCAGTGGTCACGGCACCGAGCCTGCTGGATTTCGAGAAGTATTTGGACAACACTCTCAGACACATGGTCTGATTTTTGGGTTGTTTTGTGTGGAGCCAGGAGTTGGACTGGATGATCCTTGTGGGTCCCTTCCAACTCAGGATATTCTATGACTCTACGATTTCAAATAGGGATCAGCCATTGGTGGGGCAGACCTGTTTGAAATTTACTACAGCTTCTTTTATAGTTCCTTCATTTAGTCTTTAATTTTTTCAGTTCAGAAAATACAAAGACATGGCTGACATTTGGAGCATGAGCACGACATGTTTTATGTCACAAGTTCCATAAAGCAGCTGTATTTCCAGAGTTTTCCAAGCCCACTCTGCAGAACAGCAGAAACTTCGGGAGATACATAAAGGAGACATAAATCTAGTATATTTTTTAAATGATAGTCATGCCTGTGTTTAGCAATATTAATTCTGAGTATTTTATTTTTATAATGCAATAAAAAAATAAGTCAGAAGTCCCAGCTGCTTGTTATACTTCTCTCAGAAACCATTTGAAAACTGAATTAAACTGTTCCAGGGTACACCAACAGGAGTGTGGAATACCCTGGTAATTTACATCATATTTTAGAGCATTTAATACTCTCTATCCTGCAAGTTTTTGGTTCTTACAAGCCAGGCTGGAGTTCTGTTGTGCCTTTAAATCTGCCCAGCTCTTACACTGATTTTTCTACACAATGGGAAGGGGTTAACTCTGTGCTAGAAAAGCTGGACCTGTACATCGTAATTACCAAAGGGGAGCATCTGCAGTTCAGTGCTAATCCTTATTCCACACATGATGTTGCTGAAGTTAGTAAGGAATTTTCAAGTACCTTCCCAATTTTCTACAACCTCTATAGCTGGACCACACTGACTTAGATTCTTCAGGATGCTTCCCTACTCCCACTGAAACTGATGCAACTGGGACTTGGTCATCATTTGATATTCAACAGACAAATGTCCAAACACATGAAATACTTAAGAAAATGTTAAGATAAGGTCTGGTTCACTTTGATTCACTCCCTTCTTCCCTCCTTAAGACATTGGCTGCATGTAATGACTCACCAGTGCATACAAGGAACAAAGTTAAACTTGACAAGCCAGCTTCACCTTGGATGTTTAATCACACCTTTGTGCTCCATGCTACGTTGTTAATTTACAACACAACTTTTTTATCTAAGTGAACAGTAAATTATTTAAAAGGAAAATTCTAGACTAGGCTTTTGGCACCAAAGTTCTGTACAAAGTAGAGCTCGATGTTAGTGTCATCACAGAAGTTATTGGGAGGGGGAAATCCCATAAACACAAAATCTGTCACTTCTGACGTGTGTAGAGGGTGAAGAAAAAAATTTGATAGACAAACTTGAAACAAACTTTGAAAACAAACCTTGAAAAAGACCACTAACGTAATATTTGTACGTGGGACAAGATACAGGGAAAATAATTAAGACAAAACACCCACATGTAAGAGAGAGAATATTTGATCCACTTCATTTTGTCTTCTGGGCTGATGCAGCCATGAGAACCAGCTGTTTGGTGAACATACACTTCTCATCACTCCTCCAGCTTCTCCCTGTTCTCTTGTCAAAGGGAAGTTTTAATTTTGTGGAAGGGTTGTTTACCTCTTTGACAAGTACTTGGAAGACAGAAGTGAAATAGATTGGCATTCTCCTCACTTAGCGTAAATGTCTCAAGATAAACATCTACAGCTAAGCTTGCTCTCTGAACTTGCTTTCTAATCAGTGGAGAGAAATAGGCCCTTCTTGGAAGCCATTTATCTTATCCATTTTAGATATCTTAATCCTAAAAGTGCCTGTTTGTTTCTCTGTCCATTAGAAAAAAAAAAAAAAAAAAAAGACAATGGATGAGCAAACATCAGGATCTTAATCTAAAGCTGAATAAAACAAATTTCTGCTCTTTATTTCTCTGCACAGTGTGTGCTACTCTCTGATCATAAACAAATCCGTGAGGGAAACTTTAATAAACCACTGAAAAACTTTAATTGGAGAACACAAGAATGACTCTACTTCCACTCCAGCTTTCCTCCAGACAGGCATGATCCATTCTAAAAGTCTCATTCCCTTTCTGCCTCTTCATCAGAAAAGTTTTTACTGTCATTAAAGTCCTTATGCTGTTGCTTCACAAGAAGTGTGATCACCATAATTGCATTTCTGCACAGAGAATGGATGTCTGTAAATTAAAGAAGTGCAGAAACAACTGGAAAGAGATCAAACCTTTCACAAGCTTATGAATAAGTGGGACTATTTAAGCTAGAGCAGCAGGAAGCTTAAAGGCAGAGAAACTTTAATTTTGTGTACTGTGTCCTTCATGAAGAGCTATGATGTGGAATATTTCTCAGAGCTGTGCAAAGTCATTTCACAGGATGTTGATCCTGCAAGAGCTCCAGGGATTGCATGTGGTTGTTTGGACATTGCTTACAGCTACAAGATGGTTGACTGTAGAGCAGCTCAATTACTTAACTTTCAGTTAACTTTCAGTTAAGCAATGTTCTGAAGTGAGATACTACTTTGAATCTGCATGGTAAAGGGATTCAGTTTACATCTGCAACACAGGTTGCAGGTCACTCTCTATAGGCAATAGCTCAAATATACACTATATTTACAGTGAGACTCTTTATAGGTAGTTGCTCCTTCTTGCCTTATTTAGCAGCTCTGAACTAGTGTGTATATGACTGTGCCGCTAGGTCCAGCAGTTCTTTAGGGGAATTGTAAGCTTTTTGCTGCCTCCTAGAAGTGATAAAGATGAATAAAAAATCAGGAAATGTAATGTAAACATTTAAATAAAATGACAACTGGCATAATGTGATGAGATAAACTATGGAAAGCACATAGGTGGAATCCTTTCCTGAGAGTGAACAACACCCAGCACTTTTCTGTTTCCAGAATGACCACCATTAGATCTGATCACTGGGGAAATAAAAAGATCTGCTCAAGGTGTCTTGTCCATTCAGGAGAAGTTTAAGGAAGTTTATTACAAATTTCAATGTAGCATGCACATTTTTCACCTCCTTTCACAGAAATACATAATTTTAGTTATAATCTGCTCAGTACTTGCAGTTGTCCAAAAAGGTAAAAATGGCAGCTGTCACATAGCATAAAAGCTCCATTAGGTAGAATGGTCTTTATGTGACAAAAATCACAAATATTATGTGAACCTTATTCTCAGAGCCTTTTCTTTGGTTCCTGGTGTAATTCAAAATCCCCCGTGAAAATACTCCCAACTCATACATTACCTTCAAATCATCATGCATTTGAAAAAGACTTTTTTCTCCCTTCTTTTTCCCTTTTTACACTGTTCTAACTTTTCTTTGATAACTAGGGGCAGAGTCCATAGGGCTTTGGGCGCCCTTGAGCCAGAACAGGAATATAAGAGGGAAGAAGTCTGGAAAGCAAATGAAGGCAAGACACAACATTATCATGGATTTAAGATAAGAAAGCCAGCTGGCATGTTCAGAGCATTCCGGTCTCCAGCTAGTTCTCTATGTTGAAAGGAGCCAGGGTTACAATGCTCAATTTAGAGGTCTTTTCTTTCAGGTGTATGGATGAGCTTCCATTCAAAGAGACCACTCTTCTAACTCTGTTTTCACAAGCAGGTTGTGAAGTTACCTCACTTTGCATAATCTCAGTGGTTGTTCCCTTCTTTCCCAGAATAACAGAAGAGAAGGGAAACTGAGGTAGTTCATTTTTCACACTTCTTAAGTTAAGTGAAAGGGTAACATATTGAATGCTAATAAAAATTCTTGTTGTTATGGGCAGCGTATAAGCAGACCATCAAAATATTTCTGTGGGCTTAGATAAGGAAAATCTTTATAGGAAGTGATAATAGAAAAAATTCACAGTGTGAGAAGTACACAATAATTCTGTGCCACCTCTGAAACAACCTTGTTTTACTACTGACAGAAGAGAAGCTTTAGCAAAAACTAATAACTGAGGAATCAGCTTTCCTTGATACTACCCTAGGAAAGATATAGCCTGATGACTTCTGTCCTATGCACTTATTAGGGTTGAAGATATTCCTTAGTGTAAGGTTTTGCTATGTAGTGCAGGAACTCTATGTGCAACAGAGGCAGAAATGAATATTAAATAAATATATTTATGGTTTTTTTCAGAGTCAGACACAGTCACTTTTACATAGCAGCTGCATTTACAGCATTAGTCTGCTGCCCAGAATACTATTCAGGAGTAATGTCTTCAGATAAGTAGAAGGCTGCATAATCTTAAAGCACTCCTCATCACCAGCCCAAACCAGTTTTCCCTACAGAGTGACATACTAAATTCATAATAAAAACTTGCAAACCTTATTTCTTCCAAACAATACCTCTTTTTCAGGAGAGGAAAGACTTACACATAGCACTGAGTGGCTATAGACCAGCTCCACCGAGGTTGGGACAATGTGGCAACGTTCCTCTATGAAAGGTTTGCTGTTGCAACACTTCTGGTAGAAGCTCCAGTAAAGTTCAGGATCCATACTGCTAAATGGTCAAGTTGTAACATGGGAAATTGTGATGAGATTTAAGGAAACATATTTTCATTGTGAGAACTGTAGGTCATTGCAAAAGGGGACTTTTAGAGAGATTGTGGAATCTCCATCCCTGGAGATTATAGCACTGCTTAGGACAGAGACAGACCAGACAGAGGTGTCTTCTTGTTTTATGTAAGACTGCAACAAAACCAAATAGTTGCATCAGCACCCTCCTTCATAATCAGGCATGCAGAACTGATCATTCCAGTAGCCTGTGTCGATACGTAATTATTATTTTATTATCAGTAAATGAAAATAGAGTTATATTTTTCTCTTTTACCTAATATCTCTATTACTTAGCTTTTATTTTTTACAGCACCCTTCTGTCTTGGTTGTAATTTGAGTGCAGCACTGTATAATAACCACTAGGCTATTATAAGTTCTCAAAAAATCTCCATATTAAATACACTTGGTTATACGTGCTGCTCACAACTGACGATATATTCCTATGATTGCCCTGTAAAATTTCAAGAGATTTCTAATCAACTTGATTTGAACTGAGGATTCTCACACTCTACATCATATATTTCTGAATGTGAACTGACCAGATATGTCGTGTTCTCTTAGAAATATGCTATTTTCACCCAACATTTCTCCTGCAACTATTTTTTTCTGATGTACTCCAACTTATGCATGCTTAAAGATGGTATAAACTATCATCAATGTATTACCACTTGTTGTGGTTAGACAACCAATGACGTAGTATTTGGTCTTTTTCTTACTATCCCAGTTACTTTTATAGTATTAGGGGACAGGAGGGTAAAGGAGAGTTTGTTTTTTAAACAGTTTAGCTTTCTTAATGCTTTTTTAGGAAATATCCTCTGTTTGCTGAGAAAACCAAAAAAGGAAACAGAAGTTTAAGCCTAGTAATAATAAAATATTTAACTTGGACACAAAGGATTTTTTTTTTTCTTGGAATAATCCTAATATTAACTTTTCTCTCATCTTGATACAGGAGAAAAATCATTTTCATGGGACAAAATAATATGTATTCTGTTATGCTCTACCTTAAACTACCTTCAGGTGATTCTTTCTATATGAGTTAAGAGAGTTGATTTCAAATATTAATAACTTCTTTCTCCATTTTGTAATTGTATCTGGTTGGAGAATCCCATTCATATGCTAGATAGATTAACTGTTGAAGTATGCTTTCATTTTCAAGTTGTGAAAGAAATTTGCAAATAACAAAACTTACCATGCATTAAAAATTCCATAATATCTCCATTTGGGAAAAAAAAAAAAGACTTTTTAAAAACAAAAAGTCAAAAAATTATGCTGTGAGAGCAAACAGAGAAAACTGAACTAATGAAAATCAAGTATTCTCTTTCAAATGAAATTGTTTCCAGATACTGCTGAAGTCAACATGATTTCACAAAGTTTTGCTGTTTCAAATGTCTTCTCTTGAGTTGGTAACTTTAATTCTAGTTGTGACGTATTTTTCTCATTGCTTTGCATATAAATATCCTATCATAAACTCCATTCCTAGGGTGTATCACCTCCCCATTTAATTCTGCTACTGTTTCACTAGCTTAAGTTGTCCTAAAAGGTTTCATTCTTTATTCAGAATATTCTCCTTCTGTCAGATGATCTGAATTTATGCAGATTTCCATGGGGAAGCATACTATTTTCTCTTCAGCATAGCTAACAGAGACTGAGCTGCCCACTAAAAGACAACACAAACTACCACCCAAAATACTGATTGCAAAAAGAAATAAAGGCATTTTACCCTCTTTGTCCATATATTGCAGAATGTATGTACAGTTTGGGTTAGAACTTACTTACTTCCCAATATCACTCATTAGAGTGCACGTGAAGAAAACCTGAAACCTCTGCTGCTTTTGATTAGAACTATTAGTAGGAACATCCCCATCTTTTTCTAGGGCAACAGTGGAAAATATCAGCTATGGCTATGCAAGCAATATAAGCCCTAAGGCCTTCTACCAAAGCTAAATTCTTTTGTACCATTAAGATGGAGAGCTTTTAAAAGCATATTGCAGAAAAATATTGAAAGAACATCTGAAGTTAATTTTTGGTTGTGGGGGGAGGGTAGGGAATAGAAAGGAACAAGTGTTGTTGCTGTGATATAGTAAAAAATAAATAAAAATCCAAGAGGAAAACTGAATGGGAAATTTTTCTTTACTATTTCTATATCTAGTAGTTCTTTACTACTAGCATTATGAATGCATCTATGATCTCAAGTGTGTCTCTTCATATATGTACAAGTTAGTGCTTCCCATTTCACACAAATGCCAAGGAAGCATTGACATTGTTCTACAGGAACAGAATTTTAATCTGGAAATGTGACAGAGATTGGTTTAGGACTGAACTTCTAGATGAAAGTGCAACCCTACTCTGAAAATATGGCTACATAAGACTGAGCCTTCTTCAGTCGATAAACCAGTTCTATAGGTGAAACTGAGCCTCATGCTAAAGACAAGTAAGTTCTTACACCTGTTCATCTCCTTATTTAGGTTTATATGAGAACTGAACAGGGCATTGATCCAGCATCCATGAACAACAGCTGATCTGCTTCCATGAACAGTGTAGAGAATTCATAGGCTTTAAGAACAAAAGAAGATATTTTGCTGAACAAATCAGTTTTATTGTACAGCACATAATATCTTTTGTACCTATCTTGGACTTTGACTATGATGCTCTCCGTATTGCATTCTATTTCAGGCTTCTAAATTCAGTCCTCTGAATTGCCTGTTCTTTCCATTTGTTATGTGGGGACCTGAAGCTCCTTAAGCTGGTCAGATGCTGAAAACAAGTGGTCTGAAAATTTTATAATGATATCTCTAGTACATACTAGTTTTGAAGGTATATGCTTTAGAAATTTTGAACTCAGTGGTATTTTCTTCCACATGAATTCTCAAATATTCTTCTTTCAAAAAGCTGTTTTGTCCAGCCAGTAAGTTCACACCACCCTGGCCAAAGTACATCTACAGACCAGGGCAAGTGTCTCTATTTGCCAAATGTTTATTCCAAAATCCCAGCATATTTAATAAATATATTGGACTGTGACTGTTTTCTTTCCAGAGTGCTCATCTCTACATGGCTATAGACCTGCCTGGCAGAAACAAATGGCTTTGGAGACTTCATTCTCTCAGGTGGAGACAGAAGAACACCAAGATAGGAAAGAAAAAAAAAAAAATGCTATTGACGCCAATAATTTTTTATATATATATATACTCCAAATGAAAGAAAGTGTGGGTTCTTCCTCTGTGTTGTTTCTGCTGCTTATATATAGAAGTCATGGGAGTTCTTGATTCAGCTGTGAATAGAATAAGACATCAAGGAACAAGTTAAAAGAATAATCCTGCTTGGTAGAAAAAGAAAAGAAAAAGTAGAGGAAAACAGAGTAAGTGATAGATAGTGGATAAACAGAGAGAGGAGGAAAGCAAGAAAATAATTGAAAAAAAAAATCTGAAAAAGTTTTTGTATAAGAATACAATGGTAGATCTTTAAGTACTTTTTCTGACTTTTATGGAGTTCACTATATCCATATTTCAAAATTTTCCTGAAATATTTCAGAAGAATTTTCTTATCTGATTTCACCTGATTCAGTAAATGAAGCTATATGGGACTCAAATGTCTTGCTATTATTCTGATTGTTTTTGCTATGTAAAGAAGGAGAAAGGAAAAAAAAAGAAAAAAGAAAAAAAACAAATTGCACAGGAAGAGGCAGAGAGAGAGACTGATCTAAGAAGTTAGAAGATGTACAGTGAGAACATAAGAATAGCCATACTGGATCAGACCTATGGTCCATCAAGCCAGTATCCTGTTCCCAAGATTGTCCATAGTGTATATCTGAGTATAAGAAAATGGAAACGTACAATTTCCTTCTATATCTTTACCACTTATCAGTCATCTTAAACTCAAGATCTTCCTAACTCAGACGTAATTTCAATGTATTTAATCTCACTCTGAATTTCTTTACCACACTTTTTTTCAGTCTTAATGCATATAAACCTCTAGCATTAAGGATATACTCTAGTGTGGGCAACACTGACAACCAGAATTATAAAATGACTGTAATTACTTGCTCTCATAGCTCAAAAACATGGGTGCTATCATAAAAACAGACAAAAATAATTACTCCCCCCTACCTGCATATTGCATGTTCTGTTACATTCCCACATGTTTTCATAGTGGACAATATCACGGAGTTCGTGAAGTGATTATTGAAAAGAATGGAAGTTGAGTAAGTGTTAAATTCTGCAGTGGTCCTAATGCAACTTCCAGCCAAAGAGATCCTTAAAAAGCAATTACCACTAAGTGAGAAGGTATCAAGAAGAAACCACCTGCCGTGTTTCTAATATTAATTTCATATCCATCTAAAACTGTATATGTAACTAAATATGAAAAGTATTCCTTATAAGTTTGTCATAGACCCAGTATGTGAGAACCTCTATGATACAGAACAAGTAGGAGAAAGAGGAAGAGCAAGTGAGAGAAAGAGGGACAGTAGAAGTAATACACACTGCCTTCCTCAAGAATGTTCACCATGTCTCAATTAGTGCTAATACTTATTAAAGTATCTGTGTAATGTTTACATAACATGCCAATATGTGTATGATTGTTGAAATGCATATACTGCTTGAACAGTTCAATGGGTTACCCAATGAGAAGGACATTCCAGTACGTTCACTGAATCAACCACTCCAAACATTAGGGGTTAAAGAGTCAAAATTATGTTGATGGACATGTTGATTTAATGGGCCTGGCCTGAGAATAAAGTGACCAAAAGCTGTCAGAGGTATACTTTCTAGATTCAGTTATGCCATGGAATACTCGTTTCCATGGTCTATTTTAACCTTGCATAACGTCTCTCATGATCATATTTCTTTTAGAAGAACAGTAGACACACATGGAGAGTATGAGACTTACTGGAGAATCATCCATCCAGCCTTTCAAAGAATAAATGTGGAACTGAATGTCACTCTAGCATCTTAACCACTGAACTTTTCTTCCTTAACAGGTAAGTCTTGCAAAAGTAAAATACACAGCCTGCTGGAGCCTCTATCAGATCCCTCTCCATCATGAAACTAATGTACGACTGCAGATCAATTAGACTGAAAAGTTGCCATATGTTAACCAAAAAGAACTCACTCCCAACAAATCCTATGACTGAAAGACTCCCAGGATCTTATCTTCAAAGCTTCTACATCTAGGGATCTCTTAAAACGCATTAAATCAGAGATCTTTAAACACTGCACATCTCTTTCAAATGTCAGACGTTTTTCTGCAAGCTGTAAAATTCAGCTGAAGTTCAACTGCCCAAATTCACCAGCAACTGCCTCCAGTCAGCCATAATGCAAAGCAGGTTTAAATCTCACTTGACTGGATAGCTATTCTACATTGATATCACCACAGCAAGTGAAGACAACTCAGTACATTTGTCCCAGATATTCCAAGTAACTTCATGCCTCAACACCTCATCACATTTTCATTGTCTTTCAGAAGAAGCTGATGCAACATGAAAGTTGTTCAATTTGCAAACTCACCATTCTTAGCCTGAAACTAAGGGTTGAAATACAGTGTGACCAGTTGGTGTTGCATTTTTTCCTATCAGAAGTTCCAATGTTTTGAGGCTGAATGTGTGGAGTCATGCTACAACACCAAGCTCAGAGCTGAAGAAAAATAGTGAACCAGATTGCTCATCATCCAGTGTGTACCGAAAGCTGTATTTGATGAGAAAGCGGCTGCATGAAGCCCAATGCCCTTCAAGGGGCAANAACAGCAGCTGGGAGAGAGAGGAGTGAGGAACAGCCCTGCAGACACGAAAGTCAGTGAAGAAGGAGGGCAGGAGGTGCTCCAGGCACCAGAGCAGAAGTTCCCCTGATGCCTGTGGAGAGGAGCGTGGGGAGCAGGTTGTCTCCCTGCAGTCCATGGGGTACCACGCTGGAGCAGATCTCCATGCTGCAGCCCACGGAGGAGCTCACAGTGGAGCAGGTGGATCTGGTGGGAGCTGCCACCTGTGGGGGGCCCATGTTGGAGCAGTTTGCTCCTGAAGGATGGACCCCATGGTACGGACCCATATTGGAGCAGCTCTTGAAGAGCTGCAGCCTGTGGGAAGCCCATGCAGGACCCATTTGGGAAGGACGGCATCCCGTGGAAGGGACCCCACACTGGAGCAGGGGCAGAGAGCGACCATGAAGGAGCGATAGAGACGAAGCGATATGGGCTGACCGCAGCCCCCATTCCCCGTTCCCCTGCACCGCTCGGGGGGAGGAGATAGAATAGGGTGCACTGGGGGAAAGGTGTTTTTAGTTTGCTTTTAGTTTCTCACTGCTCTAGGTTGCTAGTGATAGTAATAAATTATATTAATCTCCCTATGTTGATCTGTTTTGCCCATGACAGTAACTGGTGGGCAATCTCCTTGTCCTTCTCTCAACCCTTGAGTCCTTTTCCATCATATTTTCTCCCCCTGCTCCTTTGAGGAGGGGGAGTGAGAGAGTGGTTGTGGTGGAGTTTGGCTGCTCAGCAGGGTAACACCACCACAATGTGTGAGTACATGTATCAGTCACATCAAAACCACAGTCTGAGACTGGAAATTCATCAGAACACATAGTAGTTGCAGAAATAGATGTGCTGTGTTTCTTCTTCTAGCTAAATATGCTGTTCCACTGACTCCAATTTAATTTTTTTAAGGAGTACCTATGCCTGTTGCATTCACTCTATGACCCAGATGTCCTTGCCCTACAGACGTGGATGACTCATAGCTTTCCTGGCTTCCTGTGACTCATACTTAGTTTTGTTACATGGTACACAACTAACAAGGCATAATGGCCCTGAAATCCTCTGTAACAGTCATTAATAAAGGTTTCTTCTCATTTATAGTTCACTAGGCTTTAACAAACAGAATGGCAAGTATGAGGGGAAGGAACCAGCCCACCAATACACCCAGGCAGAAAACAATAATGAGTCTCCCTTGACTGTCATTATTGCTCACAGAGGAAATCAGTTCTTCTTTCTTGCTTGCCCTTGGAGTGATGGTGAATATGCTGAAGCAGTTGTACAGTAGCCTAATTACTTATCACAAATCTCTTAAATGAGTTTATACTCATTAATGTGGCACCTGGGAACTGGGCATTAAACCATCAATGACCTTTTTGCTAATCAAAGGCCTCAAAGCTTGTTATTTGGAATGCACTTCTTGAACAGAGCTTTACCTCCACATCAGGCTAATCAGACAGGCCAGTTTTTCTTGCTGAATTTGAAAATGCTAGATATAAGCCTTCAGAGATTGCTGTTTAGAAGATAGGTAGGCATACAGACAGGGTTGCTTCTTCATTCTGCTTGTACGCTTTGCCATAAATGAGCCCCCTCTATCTTTGGGAATATCTGTGTTGCTACTTAGGAGGCAATGGCAGTAGGCATACCTGAGCTAGCTGAAATCTACGTGGTAGGAGTAATGATACTGTAGAAGACTCAAGGTACAAATTTCAGTTCAGGGTAGCTGCTGAGGTATGCACGTAGTATTGTGAGTGGTGCTGAAGCCCTTATGTTCAGTTATAGCTCATGACATAGCTCTGTTCTATCTATCTCAGGTGTGCCCAAACCTGCTACAGCATTGTAGACCTCAATTGTTGTGTCAGTCTTGCTTGGCTCACAGTCTGCTTAAATAATCACAAGCCATCAGGTCCTACAGTTTGCCAAGTTTTTGCTTGTCAAGGTAACTAGCATATTTAGAAGTTGCTTGCAACCTAGTAGGAAATTAAAATTAATTTACTTCAATAATCTCTCCAATGACAATGGAAATATATTTTATTTTACATTTCTAATAACCTTCCAACTGTCTCTCCATAAGTTGCCATAGTTAGTATGATCAGTGGTAACATTTCAGCTTTAAGCTATATATATAGTCAGGAATGATTCCAGCTGCCAAAAGTGGTCAAAGCATATTGCTTGCAAAGTCACATTCCTTCCCAGCCATGTCTCAAGCACACTCAGTGCCATAGTCTTCAAGAGAGAGTGAAGTCATTCTTTCAGATCTATATGGAATCTTTTATATTGGAGAAATTGACAGATGTGTGGCAGTTTCACCCGACTAAAACTGTATAACTTCTGTTATTCTGCAGTTCATGATAACCTGCTTTTTTGGATGTTAAATTCCATACTGAGTTTAAGGATAAGTCTTCCTATCAAAACAACAATGTTTGTAAGTGTGAATAGATATGCCATGCTGGTCTGTGGTTTTAATCTAGCTAGGATGCATGGCAGTTTCGTTGATAACCTTTTATTCCTTCTTCTCTCTTTTCTGACCACTGAAATTACAGCAATTCCATGGATGTTTCCTTATTGATGTGTTGGCACTTTCTGATAAAAACTCCAAATTTCCTATGACTTGTGGTGGGTATCATCATCCCTATTTAAAAAAAAACAAACAAACAAACAAACAAACAAAAAAAAAAACTAAGATCCTGATGTCAATAGAAAGTCCATTACAACTAGAACTCATGTTTCCTGATCAGTTTTAGCTAGTAGTTCATATAGTGACTGTTCTTATAGTGAAGGACAGGGTAGCATTTCAATCTCCAGCAGTTTCTTCTGGCTTTTACTTGCTTCTTCAATCAGGTAGCCTTAAACAAGGAAAAACAGAGAAGAGGAACTGAGTTATATTTTAGCTTAGTAAAGAGATAGTTGTGCATTTGTGTGCATGTGTATCCTTATCAATTTCTTTTTACTATGGTTATGTTGCTTTGCTCCCTGCTTTACAACTATTACAAAATGTATGACATGGAAAACAGCATTGTGCTTCTGAAACATACCAGATAAGTAACTCAGCCTGCAGGTGTAAGCAAAATTCTTTTGATTTACTTCAAAATATTGAGGCACAATATCCATCATTTGTGTTAGCCTTAGGCCCAATTTTATGCTTCATGGCACTGACAATGTCAGTTTAAAGAGTATGTTGGTGGCTTGGAGACTAGATATCAGGAATGGGATTAATCTGATCAAATGCAGACATTCATTCTGTAGACATCTGCACTGTACCTTGTTGTCCTGGACTTCGGTAATAGTCAATGGGAGGAGGAAGAGATGCCTTGATGCTGCAATTCATCTTGTGCTAAAACAGACATCTAAAGCAGGACCGAAAAAATAACATTTTAGAAATCCTTCCTTCTCACACAGAAGGCAAAGGGAGCCCAGATCGAATAGATCCAATGCAGTGAAAATATCTAAACATGTGGTAAGGATCTCAGTCCTGGAGTGTGCATGGTCCTTCTTGCAAAACAGCATATTTCCACACAGTTGTCCCTTTCTTCAAGCAGCCAGTCTTCCCTCCTGTGTCGTAAGAGTTGTGTGACAGGTAGTAAGACTAGGGACATCTGTAACAGAGCAGACCATATATGACCTTGTTACTCCAGATCTGCTTCAAAGACAGTGCTGGGTAAATCAAGCTTATGATTTAACAGAGAACTGAACACAGGATATCTTATTACCAAGGCACTTTTTCCTGTTATGTAGTTGAAAAAAATGGTAAAAAAATTGTAGGTAAAATTATGAATTGCAAGTTAGACGTGTCTTCAGGCAATACATTCTTGTCTGTCTGTGTAATGATTTCTTCTTTCCTCCCATTATCTGAGATTCAAAAGATACATTGAAGACATGAGTAGATGTCCTGAAATCTCTTTCATTTGAAAATTCAGTTTCTGATGGTACCAAAGTTCAGAGGGGAGCAGAAGCAGAAATTAAAATTGTGTGTTCGTGTTGTGGTTGTCATTAAAGGTATGCTCATCAAAAAGATTGACCATCATCAAAAAGTTAGACTTCCAGTCTAAGCTTGTAGTTCATTCTGCAAGACTAGATTGGATCTAAGAAGCTCCAGTAATCTCAGACTGACTAAGAAAAGGAGCCTGTGTGACAGGCCTATTTAAATGGCTAAAGTGAAAGAAAGTGTTATGGAATGGGAGTTTCCAAAAAATACTCTACTGGGTTTTTCAATTCCTTGGCAGAATCTGCTATTTTAGTGGCCTTGGACAATCCTCAGTCTTGGAGGTAAAGGAGGTTCATGCAGAAAGAGGAAAGGACCATTACAGAATACCAAAATATTAAAACACATGATTGGTATCACTGGTACATCATATATTATGGGAATTAAGTGCAAGGAAAATGCCAGCTAACAAGGAAGCATAGTCTTAATGAAGTCTTGACAGTGTCCTAACTATGCCCCAAACATTTATCCTTTGTCATGAACATATAAATCTACAGGGACATTTTAAAGTAACTGTCTTCCCCTGGCTAAGATTTGCAGCTTACCCAGAATGGCATTATCATCTCACAGAATGAGGCAAAAGTCCATTGAAATGCAAGTAGTGGAAAAGAGTCTGTTTCTGAGTCACAGTTAGAAAAAGTACTAGCCTAGGATACAGGATTGCTATATTGCAATTCTTACCCTGAGGGTACTCCAGCTTTTTTTTTTTTTTTTTTTTTTTTTTTTCCTGCAGTGTGTGGTTTGCATCTTAATCTATGCTCACTAAATTAGTGAACAGACTAAACATAGCGCTCATATTAACGCATGGCATCAGTAATGGTTTTATTTTGACAATATTTAATTAGGTATCAAGCTAGAAATAAACATCAAACACAGGAAATGGAACATAAAGCTTAATTTGAGCAATAACTGGAGATGGGGCCTATTTGTAACAACATAATATAACAAATCCACAACCGCCAGGTTGTTTCACACCTGTGACTTCGCTGCAGGCCATAATATCTAGGAACTTCCTGGGCTCAAACTAAAGGAAAATTACTATTAGCTGTTCATAGCTTAGAGCTCTTAGAACCTATCTAAGCAATTCCAATAGTTTCTGCAGGGAACGCGGAGATCCCCCAGGTTAGCTCCTTTACTGACCCTCTAGGTCTGCAGAGTTTCTATAACAGGTACTCAGCATGAGCCTTGCCCTTGTCAGTCTAGGTTGCCTTGTGTTCATACTGTCTGAAGAGAGGAGCAAGATGTTTATTGTCCTGTTAGTGTCATGACATTTCCTCACCATTGCTTCATTTATTTTGGAGCTGGAGCTTGAACCAACCCAAACCCCCTTGGTTTAAAGAGCCAGCTTGCAACCCTGGACAAAAGAAGAAGCAAAGAAATGGGCAGTATAGATGCATGCATCACAGGGAAAAGAGGACATAATGAAACACAACAGTAAATACCATAGCAGTTATGCTGAGTCTTGTAATCAGATATGTCTATGAAGGAGGAAATATAACCAGTGTTTTGTCCTCAACTAGTGTCTTTTGAGTTCATAGTGCTCAGGGAACTGCAGCTGTTTTAAGTGTGTGACACACATCACAGAAGGAAAAGCTGGAATTGGTGCAGTTAAATCCAGTTGTCTGTCCCACCTGTGTACAAGAAGTTGGTACCCTGAGGTGGGCTGACGATCAGTGACAGCTGAAAAGGTGTGGAACAGTGCCTGAACTATTTGGAGACTGTCTTATTAATGCCAGTTGCTGATTTGCAGGCTTGTGAGGGTAAGGATGTATTTTGTGTTTATCTCTCAGCTTTGGGGCGTTGGGGAGGATTAGTACAAATAGGTGGAAACAGTAATTGGTGCAGTCAGTACCTGAACCTGCTGGTGAAAGCACATCACCTTCAGGAGTGGCAGACCTAGCTGAGAGCAAGTTAAACCATGACAGAAGATGAAGAGGTCCCAGATTAGGAAACTGTAAATGCTCTCTCAGATCCAAATGCAAACAAAGGACTAAGTACAGTGTAAACCTCTCCATCTTAGTCATACATCAATTAAGGAATTTTTATTCTTTTTAAGAGTTTTCCCCCACTCCTCCTCCTCCTTCTCACGGAAAGTGTGAAAGGAAGAGAATAATACTTAAGATGAAAGACTGGAAAAGTTCAGTCTGCTCATGGGCCTCTGCTGAGCAGAAAGGCAGTTAAACAAGGGCTTCATCCCACCAACAGAGTAGGATGCACAGCAAATCTCACTGCCCAGATGTCATGGTTTTGGCTGGGACAGAGTTAATTTTCTTCGTAGAGGCTCACACAATGCTGTGTTTTGGATTTTTGATGAAAATAGTGGCGATGTTTTTGGTTGTTGCAGAGCAGTATTTACATAGAGCCAAGGACTTTTTTGCTTCTTGTGCTGCCCTGTCAGCGAGGAGGCTGGGGGTGCACAGGGAGCTGGGAGGAGACATAGCCAGGGCAGGTGACCCAGACTGACCAAAGAGATATTCCACACCATATGACGTCATGCTCAGCCATAAAAGCTGGGGTAAAGAAGGAGGAAGGGGGTGGGTGGACGTTGGGAGTGATGCTGTTTGTCTTCCCAAGAAACCATTACGCATGATGAGCCCTGCTTTCCTGGAAGTGGCTGAACACCTGCCTGCCCATGGGAAGTAGCGAAAGAATTCCTTGTTTTGCTTTGCTTGCGCGCGCGCTGCTTTTGCTTTACCCAGTAAACTGTCTTTATCTCAACCCATGAGTTCTCGCACTTTTACCTTTCTGATTCTCTCCCCATCCCACCCGGGGAGGGTGAGCGAGCGGCTGTGTGGCACTTAGCTGCCTACCGGGGCTAAACCACAACACCAGAGTAGCACTAAAAGATCATTTCCTTCTCATCTTCCCCACTAGATACTTGAAAAAGCAGAACTTTGATTGCTTAAAACACAGTGGCCACATTGTAAGCAGGCAGCATGCTATTCCTCTACCCCAAACTACGGAAACTTTCTTGGTCTCACATCCTACCCCAGTCCTCCTAAGTCTGTGGAGTTACTGAATACAGTGTTTTGCAGCAGGAGCTTGGTGGAATTATATAGTCCTGTCTGTATTCAGAATGAATGGCTTTTTTTTTTTCCTCTTTTTAAGTGCTGCATGTCAGGTTCATTGATTTCAATAATTAATGTAGGTCTTGCAGCTCTCCTAGCCCACCTATACCTAGGTTCTTTCCCATCAGCTGAAGAGTTTATTTTTGACTAGATACTTTAATATGCATGTCTTGATTAAACTGAATTTCCTTATTTGATTTGATTACCTTAAACAGTGATCCCTCCAACTTCAAATTTTTAATCATTTTTATTGTGCCTTTACCTCTGTCTCTTGGTGTGTGTGTTTCATTTTTTTGTTGTTGTTGTTGATTATGTGGTGTAGGGACTGTATAACTGCCAATGTCTCTATCAGATTTTTCTGAGTATGCATAGTCTTCTGAGTGACTGGAGTTAACCATTCCAAAAATGACAGAAAGCAGTACTGTATTTCCACTGAGAGATATAAATGTGGACAGATCAGTGACACACACACCTGCATATATATTTGTATTATTTTATAACATTAACACAGGTTTTAAAGATTTGCTGCACCCCCTTTGGTTACCTGCAATTCCAATGTGAATTAACGATCCCTGTATACAGTTTATGCATTTGTTTTATACTGCACATCAATAAAGCACATCAAATTCAAAACTATTCTCTATTACATGTGGAAACTTTGAAGCAAAGCAGTACAGCAGCTACCTTGTTATGAGTTATAGGTCAATCATTTATTCAGGTCAAAGAAAATACTGCTGTACTTCCAGCTAAGCAAGATAAATACAGAATGTGACCCCGCACTGCACCAACCTCCTGGTCTAAAAGTAGATAGTAAATGTCCATCCACTGACAAGATTATCCATCCCTTTGGGGGCAATCTGAAATGAAAGCAAACTGTTACATCTCGTGTGGCACTCCAGCCCTGGTACAGTGAGAGCACTGTTAATGGTAGACAGAAATCCAAAGCACATTTACCAGCACATTGACTGGCCAAGGCAGACATGTGGTGCTGTCAGAGATATGTAAAAACATATCAAAATTCTTTCTGCAGTGCCACATATTTTAGAGGAAAAAAAAAAAGGCGGATATTTTCTCTTCTCCCTTACCCTCCTCAAATCATAAAGTTGACATTCTCTTGACAAAATAAGAGGTTTTAGCCTTTTGAATACAGCACATTGAAATTCCACACAGTGCCATAAGAGACTGACTTAATTGCACCTAACATTTAAAGGAAGGACATTCCATGGACAGCAGATATATTCTGAAGCACAGTGTGGATGACATAGAAAAAGAAAATGTATTTCAGTAACACTTTCTTCATTTCTGTTCTTGCAGCATTGTAGAACATACGTGTTCTGTGGGACCTGACATGTATATGATCTGGGTTCATCCCCTTCCCCTGCAACAAATTTCTGTATCTCGATTTCCTACCTTCTGAGGAAGGATAGCAATGTTTTATTTCACCTGCTTACCTTTTCACCTTTCTCTCTCTCTCTCTTTTCTGCTCTTTCTCCAGCATTCCTTCTTGTCCACAAGTATCAAAGACCTTTTTCTTTCTTGAGATGATCTAATCACAACATACCTATCCAGACTCTGACCAAAGAAATTTCAGTTTGTATTTAGCCTGCTGCTTCTATTTGAGACTTGAAGAAGGGCTTCAGGGTGGCAATGAAAGCTTGCTTAATTTTTCAGATATACTACAGATATATATTCTCTTCTCTACTCCATTCCTGAGAGCCTCCTCCAGCCCTTTTGGGCCATAGCCTGGCAGGGAGTAACACAGGATAGAGGAACATAGGCAAAATGACAGAGCAAGGACGGATGGCAATCACCACAAACCTAAGTTCTGAAGCAGACTTTGAAAAGTATGGGAGTGAAACGAGAAAGTTGTTTAGGGGCAGAAAACCTCCCTACTGCCTCTTTCTACTGCACTGTATTCCACAAAAGCTGGAGTAACTGTCCTGCCCCGTATTTTAAAATTTTTTATGAGGCAGAGTCCTTCAGAAGTCACTCTACATATGACTTGTCCTGCCTCCATCCCTAGCCTGAAGCAGGTGGATTGTGTGATTGTCTGGTGGTGGCAGGGGGTGAGTCCCATTCCTGAAACCTGCTGTCAGCATCAGTTCCCAGGGGGACAAAATAAGATTGTCTTTGCTCTTGGAAGCTCAGCAGAGTTTGCAGGATTGATATGGCTTGGTGCTGCACAGTCAAGGGGAAGTGGTTTGGTATAGACAGTCAATACATATGGCTATGAAGGAGACCTTGTAGTCCAACTGCCTTTTATTGCAAACACAAAGAGTACAGAGTGGAAGTAGGAGAGTGGAAGAAAAGTGCGAGAAAAGAAAGTCCAACAACATGGAAGAAGAGAAGTAATGTAGTCGGGGAGAACGGAAAATGAGGATGAAGAGGGAAGACCAAATCCTGGTACTCACTAAAATCCGTGAAATGGAAGAGGCTTCTGATAAAAAAAAAAAAAAAGTTTTGATTCTCCACACACACACATAAATTTTTCCCTTATAGTCTCAAGTGTGCAACAGACAGGAAAAAGGAAAGAGCCTGTGAAGCTAAACCTCATCTATATTCTACTCCACTGGCTCCTATTTATTCTTCCCAAGTATCTGACTTCATAATTTGGAAGAAAGATAATTTATATATACTTTTTCAATTGTGTTTTATTTAACTGAAATATTTAACTGTGTTTGCTGGGCAAAGCTGAATCCAAAAGTAAAACAACTCCAGAGTAAAATGCCTTTTTTGATACATCTTAACCTTAAACACAAGCTCTACTCTTGGTCTTATTAACCCCAGAGACCGACTTTTCATTGATTTTCCACAAGCAAGGTCAAGCTCGAATAACCTTCCTGGTGTGAGCAACCTGAATAAAAGCAATGGAGTTCAGCAGGAGTTAGACACTTGACTACAACCCCGTACAAAGTCTGATTTGTTCTATTTTACACAGAAGTTAATTAATGTTAGTTCGTTCACTCTAAAGTCAGCGGACTCCATGTCTTCTAGTGCTTTTGAAAATCTCAGGCAAGACACAATGCTACAGGTATAATACAGGTTCCATCACGTACCCAGTCATAGGGGAATTCACACTGCTGAGAGGTATATTCCTTGATTAGTCTACCAGGTTAACAGAGAGAGGCTCCTGCAAAGGGTTGGCTCAGCAGAAGCCTAATTTAGATGCATGTAAGACCCCTGTGGAAGCTATCACCCTAATCCTTTATTTAGAGAGATTTTAGGGAGACTTTTGCTAGACAACCAACAGCAACAGCTGGATATCAGCAACAATTTTTCTGTGCGTTGACTGCAATACCAGCAAGCAATGCTTCTACCACTCATGTCTAGTCTTGGAGGGCTCGTGGTCTTGGGCCGTGATGTCTCAAGCAAATAAGACTGTGTACACCTGAGCACTTAATTCCTACGCCTGATGTCACATCTACCAGATGTGTGAAAAATGTTGTGTTGTAAAATGGAAAAAAAAAAAAATTAAGTGAACAAACAAATTAAAAAAACAAACAAACAAACAATTGGAATATCAATAATGACTAAAAGAAAATGTAGCCCTTCAAGGCTTCGAAGTGTTTTGCAAATGTTATCTCATTAACATTAAGTAAGGTAAATGCGCAGTGTTCTTATGCTTATTTAATGGATTGGGGGGGGGGGGGTCTTATTCCCCCTGTGTCTAGCAATTAACATAATTTTACAAATGCACTGTAATTATACATAAAAATAGAATAAATATTTTTCCAACATTTTGATTTAAACAAGCATTTAATTAAGCCCTGTTAAGACCTACCATGTGTTTTGCATACCATAGACTATTAAAAGTGCACCTCCTCTGGAGGTTTTCAGCATTGGAGGAAATTACATTATTTGACATGGGCAGCCTGGTATGTAATTGACTCAGAATTACAGACACAATAAATAATTATTATTAAAAATGCATTAACACTGTAATAATTGGGTAGTCATTTTGATGGCCCTTAATAAGCCACTGTAGCTGAAAGTGCATCAAAGCAGCACTTGTAAAGTACAGAGGATCTGGCAGGACTGCAGCTTCAGCGGTAGTTAAAAAGTGTTATTCAAGTCACTGCCAATTTTTGAGGCTAGGGTATGGTTACTTGTCTCACTCAGTGCCAGCTGTCATGATGTAATCTTCTGTATTAGTTACCTATTACCTTTGAATCATACAATCCTAAAACTTTATAAGTTATAGTTGCAGTCACTGTTGCAGGCACTTTTATAGTGTTTACTGTGTCCATATTGTAGCAGAGGTACTGTTAGAGCACTACCTCCTTTTGAGTGAAGCAAAGGCAGTGGACAAACAGCATTTCAAATCTAGCAGTGACTCTGTAAAGGAGAATTCCCCCTACCCATTAATGAAAGTTAAACTCTTTCTGTGATGATTCAGTTTACCACTCTGTATGAGTTAATCTCCAATTTGTATTAAGCAATGTCAGTGTCAATTTTTTATGCAATTTCTTCAAAAAGAAAGCACTTCCCTAAGATGCTCAGATAAAAAGTCTGCTGAAGTTGACCTTGCAAGAAGCAGGTTTGTTGCTGTTCTTGAATTCAGTCATTTTGGCATTGGCTTTGCTTTTTTAACCAGCATCAAATTTACTCAGCAAATGCAGCTGCTGCACATGCTCCTTTCTGTCCCTGGAGTTCAAAGGTGCTGGGGCCCTTGCAGAATCAGCTGAAGCCTTCTCAAAATAATGTGCATTTTTACTGGCTAAGGGAGTGCAAGTGTCTTAAAGTTTGTATAGCTTTCTAGGAGGTAAGTTACTGTTGCCTCAGGACTATTTCCCATATCGTTGCATGATTCTCACAATACTCAGAGGAAAAATTCAGCGTAATGAGCACTAATGAATCACAAAAACTCATGTTATACTGAACAAAAAGCTGACCTAGCAGCTGTTTATTTATTTATTTGAAAGAGAAGATAATAAATACTTGCTGGTCATGTGTGAGTAAATTAAATTTTACACAGCAAGGCAAACTGAGACATTTGTATATTAGATGTATTTCTGTGCTGTTCTCCCCGCATCCAGAGCAATTTTCTCTTTCACTTCTGCCTTTAGGATGGTGTCTGTTTCCCTTGCCCCCCTGGATCACACAATGATGCCACTGGCCACACATCTGCTACACTTGCCTGTAACTAGAGCCATGACTTCTGGATACAATTCATCTCTTCTTATCTGACCTACATGGAAATGAGCTTTACGATAAGCTCATTTTCTAGGTTTCCTTTATAGCTGCTTGACAGAGGCAGTCTCCTCATGCTGCAAGTTGTAGACACCTGACTTAAATAAGGTAGCTTTCCACTGTGGAGACACCTGCTACTTTCCTAGCATGTGTGTGTGCGTAAGAACCCAGACAACTCGCTGAAATAGAGAAAGGATCTTTAAATGTCTAAAAATGGTTTAACACAGCCCCTCCATCCTGCCTTTGTAAGTTATCAATGATTTCCTTATCTATGATATAGCATTTCTAGCCAGTATTCCAGTAAAAAGATAATACTGCTAGCCTAAATCATTAAAACCAATTAACTATGAATGCCTAAACTGATTTTTCTCCTGTCTTTTACCATTAGTCTTGTCTGATTTTCCAGCTGGATTTCAGTCTTTGTTCTCACTTTTCCCTTTTTGTCCTGGTCTCTCTTTGTGATGTAGTGACTTTAAGCTAAAGTAAATCTATACAACCACTCTATCTGATCACAACTTCTCTTGTGCCTTGATCAACTTGTTTCCGCAGCCTCTCATGGAACAGCACTATTGTTTAAGCAGGTGCAGAGACTAACTTGGATGCAAATTGAAAAGAGAGGAAAGGGAAAAATATTATTTCCTGCAGAGTGAGTTTATTAAATTTGCTCATCATGTGGCTCAAAGACAAGGTATGGAGGGTAAATGAATGTCCACAAAGTGGGGAAGACAAGACCTGTACTTAAGAGTACAAATTTAAGCCGAATAAATAAGAACATGTAAACAAGTCTTAGTTATTCCCCTTGTCTGCTTCCCAATGGAATTGACTACTGTCATGGTTTTGGCTGGGATAGAGTTAATTTTCTTCGTAGAGGCTCACACAATGCTGTGTTTTGGATTTTTGATGAAAATAGTGGCGATGTTTTTGGTTATTGCAGAGCAGTATTTACATAGAGCCAAGGACTTTTTTGCTTCTTGTGCTGCCCTGTCAGCGAGGAGGCTGGGGGTGCACAGGGAGCTGGGAGGAGACATAGCCAGGGCAGGTGACCCAGACTGACCAAAGAGATATTCCACACCATATGACGTCATGCTCAGCCATAAAAGCTGGGGTAAAGAAGGAGGAAGGGGGGGCGTGGAGAGTGATGGCGTTTGTCTTCCCAAGAAACCATTACGCGCGATGAGCCCTGCTTCCTGGAAGTGGCTGAACACCTGCCTGCCCATGGGAAGTAGCGAAAGAATTCCTTGTTTTGCTTTGCTTGCGCGCGCTGCTTTTGCTTTACCTAGTAAACTGTCTTTATCTCAACCCATGAGTTCTGGCACTTTTAACTTTCTGATTCTCTCCCCATCCCACCTGGGGAGGGTGAGCGAGCGGCTGTGTGGCACTTAGCTGCCTACCGGGGCTAAACCACAACAACTACTTTCTATTATTTGGAATGTATATTCCTTTGCTAATGTCTGGATTTTGGTTTGGACAGGCCAATCAGTGATTGCATTTTGCTAAGAGGTTTTTTGTTTGTTTGTTTGTTTTCCATTTCTACCCTGT
This sequence comes from Chauna torquata, assembly GCA_013399475.1. NCBI lineage: Eukaryota > Metazoa > Chordata > Aves > Anseriformes > Anhimidae > Chauna > Chauna torquata. Next base: position 39,628 of record VXAL01001013.1, on the reverse strand, counting down.
TAATGACCTTTATTTAACTAAATTCAAGATGCTGACAGGTTTGAATCTATGTATGGAGAGGTTGAGGGACATGCATGAGGTTCAATTTCTCTTTGTTTATTGTCTTTTCTTGCTCAGATTTTTCTTGGTATATACGCCGTAAAATAACTTGGCTTACCAACACGTTTCTAGGTCACGACACTCCAATCATCCAAACTGAATGGACTTCACTTCAGCAGTGAGGCTTTGTTCTGGAATGAACCGGCTAGGTACAGCTAAAACAAAATGCAAGTGTAGTCATGGGGATCATTTATGCCAGGGATTACTCCATGCAAACAATATAGACAAAACAATGCTATGTCTGTTTTCCTACGCCATATAAAACCTACCTCATATGACCTTGTGCTTTCAAACATTTCCATCTCACCTCATGTCACAAGCCAAGAAACATATGCTATAAAGATAAAACTTTGGTGAGCTAGAATACAGCCTTTAAGATTATTTCAAGCACTTGAAAAATAAACAAAAGCTTGCCCACAAAATATGTTTATTTAAGGAGGTACCACATTGCGTTTGAAAAGACCAGGGCTAACTAGTATGTAATATGATTATGGCCTTCATAGAGACTAGTCAAGTACCTGACCTGTGGGTCGTAAGTTTTCTGGGATATCTGCCATTATATAACCTATGCAATTTAGAAAAAGTTTCATTTTTTAGTTATTTTCTTTTCTAGAAGATATACATGTCTATAGTGCTGGACATAAGCTATTGAGAACAGTAAATTATAAGTCAAACTGCTATGACACTTTTGGCTGTGCTCACGTATAGTAAAGCCAGATTCAAAGGGAGAGATGGAATGAGCCAGATAGCCTATGCAGGTAAAGAGAGCTTTGGGGTTCAGAGCTGTCTGTGTAGCAGATGTATTGAGAGAGAGGTTATCTATGATTATTTATCACTCATGATTGATGCCATGCAATGAAATAATGAGAATGCAAGTTGTGTTTTTCCATGCATAGGAATAAAAGAGATGTTGAAAGCTATTTTTAGGATTTCAGTTTTGATAGTAAAGAAATACAAATGTGTCATGTTTTTACTGACTTGAATTTCCGCAGCCAGCATGTTATTCTGCTACATGAGGCAATATTACTAATGTATGTAGAAGCCTGTTGGTAGATATGCTGCAAAGAGAAATATCAGTAGTTAAGCCTGTAGTTTTCTTACCTGTTACTGCACTAATACTTTTTCTTTTATCATTAAGAAAAATACATTAGGCTTTTGGGTTTTTTTCTACATCTAAATTTTGGCTGTAATATGGACTAGTAAGTCTGAGTTGGTAATTGGCAAGTGTGGGTTTGTGAGGACATCATTGGCTCCTAATCTTACCTAGGATCATTATGGAGAGGAGGAGCTTGTTTTGACTTTTTTAATTCAATGAAACGGAGTCATATCAGTCTATATTTACTGAAGACATCCATCTCATGAAGAAAAATGAGTGGAAACAGACTAATACAACAGATGAATGCTCACTTAAACACATATTTCCTTTCCCTAGAGTGAAGTCTTATACACACATTTGGCAAGAATTCACCCTCTGGAAAATCTTTGACTTATCAGAGGCCCTAAGTCCTCCCTATACCTTTCAAGGCCTGCACTTCTAAATGGAAGCTGATAAATTTCTCTCTGGGTCATGGGCTTTGGAAAGACATCTCACTGGTGAAAGTCTGTTCACCCATCCAGGAAAGATGCTACAGGCGTGCATGTGGACAGACACATGGGAGAAGATTGACGTTAGGGACAGATGTTGAACATTTTCAAGTCAGTTTGATATCATTGACCAGTTTGCCTTTATTAAGTTATTTAAGGATAGTTTGTCCATTTTACTTGTCCACAAGATAGTTTATTTTGCAATTATGTATCTATCTGCAGACTACAGTTCTGTGAAGTAACATCTATAGCAGGGAAAGAGAAAAAACCTTTTATTTAAAGCAATCAAGCAGCAGACAGTGTTTAATGGATAAGGCTTGTACCACAAGCAGCAGCTCAGTCTAATTATAAGCATTGCATTTTCCATTAGCAGCAAGAAATACTTTGCTTAATTCAAGGATTTGGGGATAGCCAGTCCATGGTTTCTTTTGAAACTGAATCAATTCACTGGAGATAGTCTCTGCAATTTGGCAAAATAATGATTCACTTCAGCTAACTAGTGTGCGATTGCTCTGAATTTAACTAGAAAGAAATACAGTGATGCTCAGAGCTCCAAGTCCTAAGCCAGCTTGATGCAGTCTATAATGGAGAGCTTCGCAGAACTGAAAGACTGAAAGCATTCAGACAAATGAGTAACACGTTACTATTTTCTTATTTAAAAAAAAAAAAAAAAAAGTAGCTTTTTGCTAGGGGTAATTTCATTAAATGCAATGAAACTCTTTAAAAGCAGTTGCCATTGTATAACCTAGCAAATACCACCGCATGCAACATGAAGTGGAACATGAACAAAATTCTACTGTCACTGCACCAACATAAATCAGGGAAGACTTTAAGTAAGTGAAGTTTCAGCTGTTTATTTGACAACTGACTGCTGTAGATAAAATTCTCTAAACAGTCCATTGCCCCATAACACTCAGCTAGTATAAATCAGTGTAGCTTTCTTAGCTTCAGCTGGAGATTTCTCGGTTTATATCAGATGATATAGAGTGGAAGATGTTCAGAGCAGCCATCCACATCACTTTGAGCCTGGCCTGGTTCTAGTCCTAATAATATTTTCAACATTTTAACTTCAGAGAGCTGTGTTCTATGGTTTTTAGACATGTCCTCTTATATACTGAATATTTCATGTGTGTGTCTGAGTATTTAAAAAGACAAGTGCTCATACTAGCTATTCCTAGGCCTAAGATAACAATGGACTTTGATACAGATTGTGAATATGTATCAATGTGAAAATTCTTCTATAAAAAGGATGTGTAGAATATTTTATTCTAAGTCTTATTTTCTGTGGTAAGAACAGGTGCACTTCCTTTTAACGTCATAAGTGTTCAGTAAGCTGAAACATTTGTTTGTTGAAAATCTAGTTGAACAGATCCTAAAATTTGAACTGTGCTGACTTAATTGCTAGTCTAAGACATGCTCAGAACTTAAAGAAGATACAAAAAATATTTTTGCTAAAATCCAGAATAATATCCTAGTGATGACTGGAGCCAGACTACATGTATGACATAAAACACAATCTCCTTCAAAAGAAAACACTTCGCTGGAACTACATGAAGGTGAATTTACAACCCTTGTCTTCAAAAACAAGAATAATTTGCTCACGAAACTGTGAAATTCTTTCAAATGAAGGGTCATGTATAGAAAAAGTTACATAGTTCATGCACTTTCAAAACACCTACCTAGATCCCAGGAGTGTTCTGGTAACAAGCTAACTCATACCAATCCTGATTGATTATTTTTGTCCCACAATCGGAAATACTTAAGCTGTTAGATTTATTGGAATTATCAGGATGACTAACATAAATGATTTGACCTACACCAATTTAAATCTAAGTTGTGTACTACTATATCCTGTGTAACAGTGTTGTGCTATTCTACATCTTTACTGAGAATTGTGAGGATATTAATGTGAGAGGATATATTTTATCTTACATGTGCTTTCATGCATGAATCTTCAATTTCAATAGATAATGCTTTTCCAGATCTTTAATGTATATGGACAAGGGCAGAGAAGGACTATTTCATATGTTTAAGAGCCATAATGTTATTTATATGTTATTCTAAATAAGCATGAGTAGTTTGCTATAAGACCGCACACAGTATTTTTCCCAGAAAAATGTCGTGAGGACATTAGCTATAGTTTTTTTTAAAATTGTCATTAAATATTTTTCCTTAGAAGAAAGAAAAATAACAAGAAACTACTATGTAGTGCTGACAGGAAGAACTCTGTGAATCAGAAAACCTGGTCTTGCTGCAGGCTAATTACTATGCCTCACAGACAAGTCACACAAAAAGAGAGCCATTTTCGAAGAACACTATCATAGATTTTTGATATAATGTCTACAGAAGTGCCACAGCATCATTCATTCAACAGGCAAAATTGATTTTTGCAGAAAACTTTCACATCTTAAGGAAGGAGAAGAAAAAAGAATCTCTGAGCTTGCTGATGTGCAAGAAAACCTGGTAGAAAAATTCTTTTAATGGATCGTGGAGTGGAGCTATTACATCGGTGACAGTAGGGATTCAAGTTATATATTTGACCACTGTAAGATAAAGTGATTAAAGCCCTAATATATTGCAGGAGTTAATGCTCCCAGCTCACACTTATTTTTGAACAAAATTCCTTGAATGTAGTCATGGGTTGACACATGCCCTAATCTCCCCTGATATGGGAAAGGCCAGTAATATACCTGATTGTGGATTGTTTCCTTATGAGCACACAGATGAGATGCATCTAAGCACTTGAGGTTTGCCTCTGTGTTGTGGTTTGACCCAGCAGGCAGCTAAGCACCACACAGCCATTTGCTTACCCCAGTGGAATGGGGGAGAGAATTGGCAAAAAAAAGTAAAAGCTCGTGGGTTGAGATAAAGACAGTTTAATAGGACATAAAAGGAAGAGAAAATAATAATAATAATAATAATAATAATAATAATAATAATAATAATAATAATAATAATAATAATAATAATAATAATAATAATAATAAAAGAATATACAAAGCAAGTGATGCACAATGCAATTGCTCACGACCCACTGACCGATGCCCAGCCTGACCCCGAGCAGTGCTCCCCCCCACCCCGGACAGCCACCCCAGTTTTATTTTTCAGCATGATGCCACATGGTGTGGGATATCCCTTTAGCCAGTTTGGGTCAGCTGTCCTGGTTCTGTCCCCTCGCAGCTCGTGGTGCACCCCCAGCCTCCTTGCTGGCAGGGCAGCACAAGAAGCTGAAAAGTCCTTGGCTCTGTGAAAGCATTGCTCTGCAACAACGAAAAACGTTGGTGTGTTATCACCTCTATTGTCATCAAAAATCTATAATACAGCATTATGTGAGCCTCTACGAAGAAAATTAACTGTATCCCAGCCAAAACCAGGACATTCTGGGGGAAACTTAATGGAATCGCTTTGGTGTACATTTCTCAGCAGTATTAAACAGTGGTTTGAATGCATACGAATCTTTAAAGTATTTGCTTGTCGACAGCAAGTTGCTACGGCAACTGTATCCATATAAATACTTTTTGATTTGATTTCATTAATTTCCTCTTAGGTTTGATACCTATGCTTATAAAAACTTTCAAACGCCTGACTCCCCAGTAACATATGAAAAAAGAAATGGACAAATCCTTTACGCATTTTCATATAATCCCATGGGAGTCAGTGTTGCTACTTCGAATTAGCCCCTGTCTGACTCTAAGACTGCTGCATATAGATTATCAAGAATCAATTCAGCTGCCCATAGGAAAGCATCTAGTGGCATTTGAAATGTCCTAGGCTACCTTGCTGGGCCTTCAAAATTTCACACCAAAGGGCCTAAGTCCTCTACCATATCTCCCAAACCTCTGCAGATGTCTCAGATACCTTATGGCCCCTCAGATGACATTCAACCCCCTACATGTGGACAACTTAATCAAGCCTTTGCTACATTGTCCCTAAACTATGGGAAGTATTATGCCTAGCATTAACTAGACATTTAACTTATATTGCTAGAGTTTCCCAACGCCCAAAAAGCAGAGTGCAAAGTAGGTGTGGCGGTTTGGCCCCAGGTGACAGCCAAGCACCCATACAGCTGCTCACTCACTGCCCTTTGCCTCAGCAGGACAGGGGAGAGAAAAGGAAGAACGAGAGTGAGAATACTTGATGGTCAAGGTAAAGACAGGGAAATCACTTGCCTATTACTTTTGAGGGCAAAACAGAGTCAGCTTGGGGAAATTAGCTTAATATTTTGGCCGTTAGTATAAATATTTAATTACTGAGTATGGAGGGACACTCTCCCTTCAGCTAGACAACAAGCGGTACAGGAGGGTTGCAGTCAAGATATGGCAGTTTCTGTCTGCCACTCATTTCTTCTCACTCTTTGCTCTGGCGTAGGTCCTCTGCAGGCCGCAGTCCCTTCAGGGACATCTGCTCTGCCATGAAGCACCTCGTATTCCTCTGACCTTGGTGTTCCCTCTGTTGTTTCTCTCTGATTCCCTTCTCCTCTCTCTAGAGTTTTCTGCTTTCTCTTAAATATGCTTTCCCAGAGAAGCCACCAGGCTTGGCTGATGGGCTCATCTGTGTCGTGAGGTAGGTCGATTGCAGAGCCAACTGGAACCATCTGTGTCTAGCATGGGACAGCCTCTGATCTCTTCTCAGAGAGGCCACCCTTGCAGTCCCCCCACCCCCATCACCAAAACCTTAGCACATGCACCCAATACGGTAGGATCTGAAATTTGTTGCTTGCAAAGAATTCCCATCCTCTGCAATATAGACTTTACCCTTCCTGGAGGCTGCACCTGTGAGGCAGGATGTGTTAGAGTTGTGGGCAAATGATCTTGTTGCTGGTATCACCAGGTTGTGACTTGCAGTGTGTCCCAATACAAAGTAGGGTAATAACTCTAAATTCCTGTAAAGGTAACCTAGACTTTGCTTAGCTCACCTACTTTTAGTCGTCTAATAATTAAGACCATAGAATAATATTCAGCTTGGAAATTAAACCTACCTGTAAGTTTCTCCATGTGAGCTAGGGAGCTGATTTGACTGTCCTGTGTCTTCATGGGAGATGAACATTTCCGCTGGGAATCTAAGCAACTGTGTCAAGACCCCAAGCCATGCTAATCAAATAGATGCCTTTTGTGGATGACAGAAGTTATTGATTTCCACAGGCAGTTCAACATGCCCAAAAGTGGATGTCTAAGACAGATGGAATGAATCATCTTCTGAAAGTGAATCTCTTAGTGACTATGGAGATAAGCAACTTAAAATAATCTTCCAACATTTTTCTGACTCAGTTTCCAGATGAACATCATCCCTTGTGCTTTGATGTATAGAGGTGCTTGCTATATGACAATTTACTGCCATTCTGAGACAATTGGATTGGTAGTAGGCAAGACATGCTCATGATTATGCTGGACTACAACATTGAATTTTTCTTCAATGGAAGGACTCACTGATACTGCTTTTGGGAGCCATCTGTACTTAAAACCCAGGAATGGGTTCATGATGTTGTGCAAAGAGCTTTTTTATGACCTTTCATGACTTGAAAGTCAAAGGCAGGGCCAGAGACTATCTTCAAAGTGGGGGTGAGACAGAACAGGTGAACTGAATTTTTGTCCTTTGCATTATTTTGTGTCAGGTATTAGCAGGAAAAGATGCAGCTTTGCTTGGCAGTGTGGTCTCTTTTGCTCCACATCTCTGCTACATGAAATAATACTTTGGGGTGGATCACTACACTGAACTAGAGCAGCTGCACTGAACTAGAAACAGGCTAAACTCAAAGTCACAGAGAGAAAGCATGATTTGGGAACTAGTGGAAACAACCAATGCCTGCTGAACTCTTGCCTCTAGTAAATCTACTGTATCTACTAAAGGGATTGTAAGTGCAAATGCACTCACGAACCAGACACACAGACTTGCAATTTGCACTGAGTTTTTTCTGCTCCAAAAAGCACTTGTAATCCTGTTAGACATTTTATAACAATGTTCTATGGTTGCCTGTAGTTACAATAGATGAGCAATGGCCAAACTATCAGTTCTTTCTAATAACATCACTGAGTTAGAAGAGAATCAGAAAAATGTTATGACATAGGACTGGACAAAAAGAAGATAACATTGCTTGTGTAAAATTAATACAGTGTGTAAAAGCCAACTTTATTGTTATTAATTGTAAAGCCCCGTTATCTTAAAAGGGAAAAACAATGGGCAGTAGACGATAGTTTTCAGGATTAATCTGGCACTGAACAGAAAGGGCACATGATTTGCCTTCCATTAAAGTGATATTCCTAAATCCTTATCCAAAAGTGATGTTGCATGAAAAATGAGGTAGAGCCTGATACCATTTGATTGACAGTTTATTTTTTATGGGGTGATAACAATGTGAATCACGAGGATTCCCTCCCCAGTGTAGGTAATATTTTGAGGTAATAGAAATTTGAGATCATACAAATGAAAACATCATGTTCTGCAACTGCATTCCTCTTAGGTGTATTCACGCAGATCTTACTTGTTACAGAATCCAGGTATTTCATAACTATTCACAGTTCATTTCCATAGCAGGTCTAGCAATAAACTGAACCATGGATCAATTTATCTGTCATTTACCCAAGGTCACTCAAGAAGTACCTGTTCAGTAATCAAACTCAAGCCACTTAATTTCCTGTCTAGTCTATTGGCTATTTAATTCGTTACTGAGTAGCGGTTTTGGCAGAAGAGCAAAAGCAAACAGGACCATGTTTTGAGAAGACTCACACAGAGTGAAATTTCTACAGCTTTACAAGCTGCCATGTGTCAACTGAGCTGTGCTAATTGTTTGTCTGAATATTTATTACCTGCACAAAATCTGACATTAGACTTAGCTTAGCCTATTACAAAAAAGAATTGCATTAAATCATTGCCATCAGATAAGAATGTAAATAGCAGACATTGGCACTGCTCACCTAATCTGTGCTGACTTCTTTGCAAGTGTCCTAGACACCTGGGGTCCTTGCTGGTGGAACACAATGTCCTTAGGATCATTCTAAATGTGATAGTTGACAGCAGCGAGGCTTCAAGCCCCAGTTGCACAAAAATGCAGCGATTCTCCAAGCCTGAATTAGTTCACAGTTTACAAGATCAAGCCACACGCAGGTAAGAGTAATCACGCAAGCCAGACTGGCAGGGAAAGGGATTTTAAATCAAAAGTAAACTGTAGGGTATTGATGTTCAGAATTCAAATTTATTTCTATAATTTTAATTTCAGTTTTTAGCTATTACCTGTGTTATTTAGTAAGTAATTTGTAACACATGATTTAAGTACAGTGAGGATGTGAGAGGTGGAAGAAAAGATTAGGTAAAGACAAGGGTGAGGATTATGTTAAATGAGGCAGAGTATTGAGAAGAAGAGAAAAATAGTTGGGAAGAGAATAATGGATATTTAGAGTTAAGTAACATGAGGACAAAGTAAGAAGCAGACCAGCAAGCTTCCACTAACATTCAAAAGTTGTTTGATGACATCAGTAATCAGTACAGAAGGTCTGACAAACCTTTGCCTGGCCCATCTCAGATGTTACTTCCTGGCAGATGTAGTTGTCAGCAGAGGTGGAAGAGGAAGTAGTAAGAGCTGAAGAATCACTCTAGGCTCTTAGATGTTTAACTGGAGGTGCCTCATGGAGACCTTGTCACCACTGAGATCTTCATATAAATGGATGAAGAGAGGCACTATGTCAGATCTGAACACAAAAGACCGTCTGAAGAAATATTCCTTCATCCACTGACTACAACAGGAGACTAGAGCAATTATGCTTCTAAGATAGATGTATGGATCAAATGTCTTTAAGTATTTGTGCAAATGCAGACTTCAGTTTTCTGAATGTTCTCTTTTCTGACCATGCAATATATTTTTATAAGTTAACTTCATTTTTCCCCTCAAAACTTCATCTTCTAAGTGGCATGGGTGAGAATCACTGTGTTATCTGCTGTAGTTTATATTACCACCTGCTGAGTTTGATGTATGCTGAGGAGAGAGAATGGAATTCTACTTCCAGGAATCTCTTTCTATACTGTCACTAAAAAGAAAAGAAAAGAAAAAAGAAAAGAAAAGAAAAAGATGTCAGGTTACCTATGTTTCTGTTATAAACAAACCTCAAAAGTAAAACTGACAATGACTTTTTTCTTTGCAGAAAGGAGGAGTGAACATCTGCATTTACTAGCTAAAATCAAAGGGATTTTTCTTTCTTTTTAAGATGTTGAATAAACATTTCAAAATGTGAAGTCTTGTCTCTTTTTTATCTGAGACATACGAGGCAGAACAACACACCAGGGACTTTGAAAGCAAGGTGAGAGTACTTGTCCTGTAATAGCTACTCTAAGGTTTGAAGGATGCTGACTTCACATCTTTTCTGGAAGACTACTTAGTTACCTATACAACAAGTATAGTTCAGAAGTTGGCATGGTAGATTATATCTGATGTCTTCTACATTTACCAAGGTTAAGTGGAAGGTCAAAATCACTAATGTTCTCTTTCCACTAAAACAAAAGATGGACTGCAAAGCAGAGGAACTTAACAAGAGGAAAAAGAAACTTTCGTTGAAAGGACTACATAGGATTGAAGTTTGAAGAGATGAAAAGGAATACAAGACTGAAAGAAGCAATTTTCTTGTGTGCTGAAACACATAAATGGGATGACAGAGATTGCATTCCCAATCCAAATACTAGGCTTTGTGCCTGTAGGAATGTGTAACAAGGCATTAATTTTATTTATCTACTTTGTAAGGTGTGTAAAAGTTTCCTGAATTAAAACTCTTAACATATGAACAGAAATAAACAATAAGAAAGTATTAGAAAGAGAAATGCTATCCTGAATAGAAAACCTTAATGCCACTATCCTGCTTTCGTGATATGTTGCCCAAGTATATGGATCAGTCTTGTCTTACATTGTCTGAACACTTCTTCTCTATCTTATTCTGGTTTATTGGCTATACCACTCAAAGTTCTTTCAGTAATTAAAGACAAGCCATGTTTCTTCCCTCTGCCTCTACGTATTTCCTGCCTTCATATCTTAAATCAGTGTGTTGGCTCTCTTTTCCACTTGCTTGAAATTGTTTTATGGAATATAATATTAGTATAATATTTCTTACATTAAAGATTTTGATACTTTTTTTCAGAAAGCAGAAAAAAAAATCTTTTTCATGGTTTTGACAAGATGCAGCTTCTTAGCAGAAAGACTGTGAAAAAAAAGATTCTGTTCTTTCATTTCAGTTCACTCCTTCCCTCATACACTCAGTTTAAAACATGCCACGTGCTGACTTACTCTGCCAGCATTCACTGTCAGCTTTGCCATCTCTGTCAGTCAGAGCTGATCAGAAAGCAAGAGTCAGTGATTTGCCATTTGGCTTCCATTTGGCTAACACGAGCCATGGAGCTGTCTGTTTCTTCCAGTTCTTTGTGCAAGCTGCAAATGTGGGTATTTGGGGAGGGACAAGTCATTTATGCATTGAAAGTGCAGCTTTGGGACAGCCAAAACGATTTACACTTTAGGGCTGATATCTCCACGTCATTTTGAACAAAATAGAAATGACAGCACATTTCAAAAACAGTTCAGTCACCAAATCAAAAATGTCGGTGATTCATATAACTTGTATCTGTAACATTTCAAATATCCAGTGTGTTTTCACTCAGAAAATTCCAGCTATCTAATGGTACATCTAGATGACTGCACAATTAGATCAATCACTTTGCCAGGTGTGACAAAATGAAATCTTTTCTCTTATTCTTTCCCCTCTCTCTTAATACTGGCAAGTCATAAAGAAAAGTAAAAGTCAAATTATTGGAGTGAGATTTTTCAAAAGCATGCAGCATTTTTCTAAGTCATCACCCATTGAATTATATGATTAAACTCTTGCTGATTTCCATGGCAGCAGAGTTATGCTAATTCTTACTACTCCTGGACATATCATGCTTAAATACATCTGTGACATGCAGTTTCTTTTCAGCTGGGGTCATTTACACCAACTGACCTTTTTTAGCTTCCCTTTTCCTTTTCTCTGTTCTTGTTTTCAAGTTAGTAAGTCAGTTGGACGTGTCAGTATAACAACTCTTGATCAAAGTGCTCCAGGAAATAACAGCAATTCTTCCATTCATTAAAAATAAATAAATAAATAAAAAATGTAAGTAACACACTATAGAAAAATATTTTATAGTTTGCGAACAGCACACTGATTTTTGAACAAGGTTCATACAAATAATAGCTTCTAGCTCGCCATTTGTTACATGGTAGAACTTTTTGGTTTTGTTTTTCAGCTGGTTTGTTTCGCTTTAATAAGTCTGAATAGTTTTATTTTATTTAGTAAAATGTATGTTGAGGTTTGTTTGTTTTTTATAGTGCAATCTATTTACAAGCTGGGTAGGGATACAAATATACCCATAGGAACATTTTTACCAATTCATCTTTTTTTTCTAAGTTGTCTAGCTCAATTGGAAAGGTACTGCAATTTTTTTTTTTTTTTTTTAAAGAAAGAAAATTGTTTTACGTTTTGGGGATGTGGAAATTACTAATTATAATGCATTAAGTTTTCGAATCTTGAATCATGGCAGAATTAAGTGCAGAAACAAGATATTTTGATGTTCAGGTATGTAGAACAGTTTCCATGTAATTTAGAGCAAAAGGATACTTATGAGCCTGCAGAGACTACAAGAATCTTGGTAAGCCAAAGCATTCTGTGATTTCCAATGGGTACTATAGCACTCAGAGTTTTCTATCAAATCATAATGCTAACACATTTTGCATTAAATGTAGTAATTCAGAGATATCTATGCAGCCATGAGGGACTGGGATTCCCTTGTTATAAGTGTTCCCGTAGCACCTGATGATCTCTTTCTCTACTTTTCCACATCTTTCAAGAGCAAGACTAGTCATTTTATAACATATAGTGACAGGCTGACTCTGTCTCACAAGAGTTATTGCAAGGGCAAGAAAAAGGCTGGGAAGAAAGAGACCCAGGAAAGTGAATTTACTAGTTTATAGTCACAGAGAAAGGCAGTAACAGAGAACAGGCTCCAGAGCATGTGAATGGACTTAATAGCCTGGGGTGAAATGCACAGAAATACGCAGGTGTCCATCACAAAATGTGAAAAGACTGCACTCACTCAAGCACAGAGGGCTTCTCCAGAACCCCCAGACCTAGGCTGCTGAGAAGCCACATGCACCGGTTGGTCATGGTCCAGACGCTCTCCTACCAAGTATGTTCGAAGTTCTCCATCACTGAGCTGAGGACCTGGCAGGCCCTGGAAAGGAGTGACAATGTAGGAATTTTCTCACGTTCCCTGAAAAGCTCAACCAAGAAAGTATGCTGTGTGTACATGCACAACACAGACAACTTTAATTTCAACAAAGAGGCCACAGCCCCACGACTTGACCATAACTGGAGGAGAAAGGACTCATCTTTAACATATCTTTAACGGGGAATGCAGAACAGCAGGCAGGGACCAAGTGCACTGCTCTCTTCATCCTGGGAGGCCCCAGACCACATGTCCCACCTCCAAATGCCAGCTGTAACCACCAAGTGATCTCTTTTCATATCTCCAGGTCAAAACGTCAGTGGTAGTTTAGACACCAGGAGTCAGCATTCAGCTTCACTTACACTACAAAGCAAACCAAGATCTATATGTCTTTAAAAATTAGAATCTCAATTACCTCACAGGATGTCTATCTTCTTCTTACGACTACCTTCCACAAAAAAAAAAAAAAAAAAATTTCCAAACCTGTTCAAAATTTTGTGGCCCTATTTTTCTCTTTTGTCAAGCATGCTGAGCCAAAGGGACCATATTTCTGTCTACACTGTATTTCACCAGAACAGCACAATAAAATATGTAGGTATGTATTGTCATATCTCTAGAATATATGAAATCTCATAAACTCACCAGATGTTTTGAAGCAAGCACTAGGTTTTAATTGGGACATTTAAACTTGGAAAGGCCAAACTACAATGACAATGTGCTTCTTATTTATTTCAGCCTATTTACATTTTAGAAGGGTGGGATTATAAAGTTTCTTGTGCCTATTTCCAGGAAGAAAAAAAAAAACAAAGAAAAAAGAAAAGAAAAAAAGAACAAAGCAATTATTCCATTAATACTGATTAATAGAAAGATGAAAGTAATAGAAAGGTGAGACAAAAATTTCAAAACAATTTAGCCCTATAAAAAGAAAATTCCCAGGAGAAATCCTAAGTAATCTTACCCACAACATTTATGGCCACAGAGTAAGGGTATAATTTCCTTCCTGGGTAAAGGAATTATTCTTTAGCACAAAATATCTGTAAGTTAAAAGCATGAGGATAAAGTCCTCGTGCTGATAAAGTGCTAAATGGGCTGCATTGACATTTACCATACCAGAAATAAAACAGTTAAAACTGCACTTTCAAAATTGCAGTAGCAATATGACTCCTGTACATCCAGTGGACTGCAAAACAAGTTATTGAATACTTTAGGATATTTAAAATGGCAGCAGGCACTTATATTTGGACAGCTGAACCCATCTCCAAGGCTCTATCAGCTAAAATGAGAGCTGAGACAGATAGCTTAGCTGCAGTCATCTAGATCTCTCCTAATTTTGACTTAACTCCACGCAAGGAGTTTTGTCCATTCTTGAGAAGCATGTTTCTATAGCACCAAGCAGCAAGTTCAGTATGAATACCATCCAAGAGAATCACTAGACCTGAAAAATCACATGAAATAGAGCTGGAAGAGCTCTTGAAAGAAGAATGAACCTATTCTTCCCCCATAAGGCAGGATCAATTGAACCTGTGGTATTTCTCGCTGATGTTTAGACAATCTCTTATTTAAAAACTGAATGTGACAATATGAAGTTCCAAAAATCTTTTTGCACAGAAGGTTGGAAGGATATATAGATACTGTGCAACTTATTCACATACCTGTATTTCAAGAAAACTCTTAAAAGTACAAAGACAACCTTCAAATATTAAGAAATACCAGAATTAAAGCAACTCCAATTTTGCATGCTTAATTTTAGCCTTTATTTTTTCCACTGTCCTCCTGGATCTCAATATACAGTGTCTGCACTAGGCAGGAGAGATATTTTCCCAGCCTTGCTCCACTCAAAATCTATATAGGACTACAATCTCAGGATGCTATTTCTTAGCCACCAGAAAGTCTCAGTGGGGCCATGCTATCCATGGATGTTTGTCATGGTGCACTGCTTTTTTGCAAGTCCATCCCAAAGTGAGAGTTAAAAGGGCACCATAACCACTTTTGAGTGGACAGCAAAATGTCTGATGACAAAACACATAAATAGACAAGACCTTCTGACAAACTTTGAGTAACTCTCCTGCAAGATGGTTGTGTTCCTGCTTTAGAGAGGGAAGAAAAAAAAAAAAACTGTCCATGTTTTCACTAGGAAAAGAACACACTATTTTTTCCTTTCCCTATTCTTGAAAAAAAACCTGCACTTTCCTTGATGAAATTTCCGCACAGATTTGATTCTGAGGTAGACACCTAGCATGAGATATTTCAGTCCAAACCGTTCACATTTGTCAGCAGTATGAGTGTCTGAAAACAGGTTTTTGTAATGGGAAGTGTCAGGCAACCTTAAATACACAGATCTATTGGCCTGCCTGCAATGCATTTTTAAAATGAAATAACCATTTCATCACACAGATTAGAAAAAGCAGCCTATTTTGACTCTAAAAATTCCTTCCAATCTTTCAGACAGCTTGTGTTCTTTAGCCATAGTTAACATCTGTTACAAGCTCAGTTTCTTTTTTTCATCCTTATATATGTCTCATAATTACTGAATTCTGGAGTATTAGTGGACTAAAGTACGGAGATACAGGTGTATTCTTTGGTAATAGCTTTGTCCAGGGCAAGAGAAATCTTGAATATGTCTCTTCTACTGGTTGAAGTTATACACTGAGGGGAATTAAACCAGCTTTTTTTTTTTTTTTTCCCAACTTCTTCTTTCTTCTTTGCTTTCTTTTCCTACTGTCAAGGATGACGTACCCAATAAGGACTGCAAGTGAATTCTCATGTTACTTAAATGCTGTATAATGCATATATTTATTTGCTCTGTCTTTAGTCTTAAAAAATAACATTTTTCAAAGGTTACTTACTCTATTTGATGGGGACATTGTTCACCTTCTGTGGAAATCAAATAGCTTTAGCATCTGGAAATGTGTTCCAAAGCCAAGAATATCAAAGCGTGCTATATCAGGCACTAAACTGTAACATTATTTCAGAGGTGAAGCCTTCTGTATTGACTTTATCTTGCTCCAGGTGAGCTGCCCTTTCCCTCCTAGAGGGTTCAAAAGCCACTTGCCCACACAGGTGCAATATGCAGAGGGCAGCAAATTGCCAGTGCTGAGTAACGCTGCTCTACAGTACCTGTGGGGAATCTGAGGGTATATATGATGGTTTCACCTCTGTGGTTTTAGCCAGGACGCTTCAACATTTGTAAAAATTATTACCGGTCTTTTAATGAACATGTGATCAGGATTGTTACCGAATCTCCTAGTCACGTCGATTTCAGGTTGTGGGCCTCATGTATACCAGGCTCACAATCCCAAACCTTAACATAAGCAATTCATTTTCGGCTGTGCTTATGACCTTAACTGCTGAAGCTCTAGATTACCACCTTTATCAGGGAAGGAGTGCCATTCAACCAGCAAATGGCTTTTTTAAAGCATTGATTCATCAAAAGAAGCATAATGCTTACTGCACCTGTTACACCACTTCTTCCTTTACCTACAGGTATTCCTTTGAGGAGTCATCTCCAAACTGCAGTCTGACATAACCTTGTTTTACCCAATAAATACGACAGAGGCATAGCACGCAGTGATCTATGCAGGTCAGCATTTATATGTTCTGCTCTTCAGAGCAAGGTTTCTGTATCTGAACTTTCTGTGGGCATATAAATCTTTGCCCTAGTATAAGTCTGTGAAGCAACAGCTGAGCCCTAGTCTTAGAAGGGGGGCGGGGGAGAAAAGCATAACAAAGAAACAGTAGCTATCATGGTTTTCATATTAACGGAATCTTTAAAGTAGAAATGACGCACAGCAATCATTGGAGAATATCAGTCACTGCTACCTAGAAATTGAAAATAGTTGTCTATATTAATTTATGCAAAACTTAAGCCTGCTGTGTAAACTATGTGGTAACGTGTTTGAAATACTGATGTTTAAAATAGCAGTCTCGGTTCTTTTTTTTTTTTTTTTTTGAAATAACGCTTACTGAAATTTATGTTGACAAGTTGTGGACAGAATGATGGAGAGCCCCTTTTCTGATCTGCAGTTAGAAGTCATTTGCATCCCTCCACCTTACTTTGTTTTTTTTCCACAAAAAGAAGTTTCTTTAACTCAGTTATCAATCAACAAAAGCTCTGAAGGGCTATTTGATACAACAATTTGTTAAATTGACGACAATGGTATCAAACACACAGCTCCTCAGTAATAGCCTGAAAAGATCCATGTCACTGGGTTATTAATTGTATAAGGAAAAGAATTTAAAGCCATTAGCACTGACTTCCTTTGCTTCCAAAGTGAATGCTTTTTTTTTCCTGTGAAATTACCATTCCTTTTATCTTGTTTTATTGCTGTTCCGAAAGCTGGCAGTGAAACACTTTAACCATCTGTATTATCAAAACTCTTTTCTGCAAGTGATTACTATCATCTTAATACAAATTTTTAAAACAAAGCATCAAACAACAGCAAACATACCAAAGAAACAATTAAATTCAAAAAGATGTGCACCCAGTGACTAGTCAGTATTGTTTTGTATTTACTATATGACATAAATAAGCATTAGAACATAATGTATGTAGCAACAGAGGTATGGAGCAATTTAGGGCAGTGGTTCTTTAGGCATTGTGAAGGTGTATAAGATGCTGATTAGTTTTTAAGTATCTAATAAGAACTGATTGAGGCATATCCTGAAAGCAGGTGTGCATTTCTGAAATTTTCTCCTAGAGAAATGGTAGTTGAACAATTTTCAAGCCAGTGATGAAAATAGAGGTTGTGAGCAGGGCCGAGTGGTCCATGGCCCAACCCCATTCCCCACATCAGTAAGTCCAAGTGTGCATTGACCTGTTCTGTACTGATTCCCCCATATACTGAGAAATCTGCCCCATGATAGAAAACTTGCAGTTCTTTTCCTCTTGCTTTGGCAGTATTTTTAAAGGTACTAAGTAGATGTTGCATCCTGCAAAATAACAAAACAACCAGTCCCTTTTTAGCTATTGCTGTGCTACTATACCCCCATAAAGGCAGCTACTGCCTGATGTGCTTCTGGCTCCCCAAGTGCTTAATTCTTCATACATCACTTTTATCCCAATGCCTTGAGTGGTGTTATTCCCACATACAAAGACATTCACCTATGTGGTTACAGAACTGGGCCAAAGGTTGTATATTTTTATCTTGTGGGGGAGGTAGTCTCAATATTTTCCTATAATTCCAGTGACAAATGGTCCTAAGGGGCCCTTTCTTTCTCTCTGAGCACTGTGGTGTATTCCTTTATTACGAGGAAAGAGAAGTAGCTCCAGTCAAATTTCTTTAAAGGTCTTTTGAATGCAAAATGTGGATATGCCTTTGTTGTGGAAGAGAAGGCATACTCTTTGAAAGTGTGTCGCATCGCAGTAGGACTGACTTGCAAACTTTTCCAAAATTTAAAGTGATGTTTGGGTGCAGCTCCTTTTATAGCTAAGAAATCATAAAGGTGAGAGCTGCAGATTAAGAGAAAGAAATATAGGGGCAGACATGCTATGTTATGAGGAATTTAAGCTATTTAAAATAACAAATAGCTCTTCACCTGATATTAAGATGACTAATACCCCAGATTGAAAACAGGATTTGGGTGTGTAAACTAGATATAAATGGACTTCATCTGCTTATTTCCAAAATTTTGCTCAAAAGCAATAAACTACTTCTAGCTCTTCAGAGCTATGTAGGCAGGAATGACTTGGTGTAGAACGAAGGGGCAAATGCCAGTCAGAGGAGAGTGGTTTCTCCATGTCCAGCATTCTCCATACATCCCAGTGAGGTAACCTTTTCCTACGGCGGCACGGAGAGCTCTCTGTTAAACCTGTACATCTTGTAAGTGCCTGCAGATCCCATGTGAACACCAAGAGATGCTCAGGTCTACCTCCAGACCACCAGTGCTGGCCATCAAAATTGCTGGTGCCCAGGGAGGGCTGTGTTTAGCAAGCACAGCCAAAGGATGCCTAAAACATACTGACAGATTAGGTGCCTCAAAAAAAAGCAATTGTTATTGTTTTAATTTTAAAAGAAAGAAAACACAAAGGCTTTCCCCATCTTTGAGGGAATGCAGGAGAGCATGAGTACAGAAGGGCTTTTCCGGAAGATGCTAGGACTAGCTCTCAAGGGAGGAATTGGTCTTCCCTGTAGCCCTGCTCTGGACTCTCAGCTGCTGAAGAGGGGCAAAGTTTGGATGTACAGCCTTGGCTTTGATGTGTCTTGTAGTTAACCTCTAAAGCAGCATCCATGTGTTTCCCATATCTTCTGCAAGTTCTTAGCTTTCTCCTCCCAGTAACAGGGATCCTATGTGCCTTGCTGTTTTTTTTGTTTCATATGGGAGGACAGTATTCAAAAGTCAGAGGTGGCATAGCCCAATGCGTCAGTTTCAGATTCAGATTGTTTTTTGGATCTGATTCTGCAAAGTTTGCTCAGAGGGTGACACTGAATTTCTGCTCATTTTAGGTTGAAGGTGCCTAACTGGGGCTTTAAGATGATATTTCCCTCCTTTCACTTCCTCTCCCTCTTTCTTATGCACTTCCGTTCTCTTTTCAAATACTTTCATAAGGCTTGATGCAAGGCCTGTTCAATTCAGTCATCTAACAATTGAAACAACTAATGATAATAGGCTTCCCAATTGAACCATTAATTTCCAAAATTTATCTTTTAAGGAACTTAATATGAGGTGAAGTTTTACCAAACATGGCACCTCAGTTTTCCCTATAGAAAAGATGTATAGTTTTGCATGACATAGCCTGTTTCTTATTCCAATATATATATATAAGTGAATTATGCAGCAGCAGCAAACGTGAAACCTTTGCTGAATATAGTAAACCTGTCCTTCCTCTCTTTTCCATACCTTTTCATTTCTCTCTGCTGTTATTACTCATTGTACTGTGCAAGCAGTAACAGAGCTCTACATTGAATTTTGGGATGCAGTTTGCAAGAACAGTCATACAAGACAATCTTGCTCTGGGTCAAATGATTGAATCTAAGAAGCTTCAAATCAAAGATACATCATACATACAAATGGTACATTTTCAATGCTTTAAATTAACATTACACATAAAATCATGCTGAGTTTATTACTGCAACAATGTAGAAGACAGTAAATAAACTCTGGTATAAAACTTTGTGCAGTTTCTTCTTCCAGTTGAAAGAAATATACAGATCAAGACTCTCTGTGTTAAATGACTGGTAAAGTGAGGCTAGGTAACACCTTAATAATTCCTATATGCATCAAATTCCCCCAGCTAGAGTATTATGATCTGATGAGTAAGAGTTTATTATATATTTTGCTACTAAAGACAATGAAAGCTACTGGAATCGTGTTTGACCTGTTTGCTGGAGAGTATAGCTGCTGAAACAAGCCTATGTATATCCTGCAGCTTTGCACCATGCAAATATCATGCTTTTCTTCATGGATAGAGAGAGTGATTCTTCCTTTCTCCCAGCCCACCTGTATGGTCTCAGAGGCTGGTGGGCAGACTGGGGACAGCTTGTGTGAATGGCTGCAGTGTGGAGCGTGTGGCACACTAAGTAACCTTGTGCCCTGCATACCAATGTGAATGTTTGGCCACAAAGGACTCCTCACGCTGCACAGGGTTTGACGCGGAGGAGCTACACCATTGCCATAGTCTTGCTGTCTCTATTGCTGGAGTCTTGTCTTGAGGGCAAATCACCCTCTGAGGATATGGAGCCTGCACTGCAGCTGGGTCCAGAAGTGAGCCCAGGATCTCATGCCCACGGGCAAGTGGGGAGTGGGCAGAGATGGGCTGGGGCTGAGCAGGACCCTGGGGCAGGATCCATCCTGCTTCATACTGCGGGCAAAGGGGCAGGAGAGGAGAGGACTTGTCTCCTCTGCACTTCTTTGCTGCAGCTGCAGCTGTGGCACCATGGTGCGCACGGAGCTACTGAGCTGGTTGTCACAATCGGGGATAAACAGGCAACCTTCCTGCAATCAGCTGAATAACATTGTTTTTCTTGCTACCATGAATCTCTGATGCAACAATTTAATCCACTCTCTTTTTAAAGTAGATGAAAGTAATATCTTTTGCTATTGTGCACTCAAATGAAATAAAACATAGCTAGCTGGAGCCAGTCAAATCAGTCCTTTCATGAATTTCGATTGGTTTCCATGGAGACGCTGACATACTCCATTTAGCACCAGGGTCCATGCCTGAACAAAGGAACTGCTGAATGAAGCCGCAGCATCTTCCTACCCATACGCATGGCAGAGAGATGCATTTTCAAGTAACACTGGTGATTAAGTGTTTGTATGAACATGCATAGTGATGTGAGCGCACTGGAGATCAAAATCAGTTGGGCAAGAAGCGTTCGTCAGCTCTAATTAAGAGTTAGGAAAAGACAAGGCATGCAGTGAGTGAAATGTGTGCATTGCTATCGGGAATAGAGCTGTGCTTTTATTTAATATGGGATTTAAAAATTAGGTTTATTCGCAACACAGGAGAAATCCAGAGAAAATCTGAGCTCTTCCATGGAAGCTGAGAAGCTTTGCATCTCCCTGAACTTGTCTATCTTTATCACTGGCCAAGGTGATAAAATAACTTGCAGTCTTCCTTCTCAAGGTGTTCTGGGTGCACTCTCCACTTTGCAAGCCTCAGTTCTTTTGTTGCTCATCCTTGTGTAATTTGTGAGTAACACCACAGAAATTGATGGAGTTTTATTGCTGTAAAATAACATAAAGAAGAAAGTAAATCATACCTCTCTCCAAGACTTGTTTCACAGCCTAGTGGGTTAATATATCAGAACTAATTAACAGTCTGATGAGAACCCCATGCAACAGCATGGAATATGTGTGTGTGCTGAATGCAGGAGACTTTATGATATTGCTCGCAGATGAAGGTGAGAGAAAAGCTGTTAAAGTGGAACTTTTTGAATTATAAAGACTTTGTTAAATATCTTGGAACCACATCTCAACTTGTTTGTAAGATGCAAAGTCTGACAAACAGGAATGAAAGGAACATTCCTGAAAAATGTTACAGTTTTGCAGAAGTGATTTATTTTTTAACTTTTTTTTCCCCATAATTGGGATATTGACAACTTTCTGAGACTGGAATTTGATTTTGCCTTTTCTAGATTCATTGTATTCCAGTTACATAGTTTGATCAGTTTGGGGCCCAAGTCACTGAGGTGCCTCAATGGAGCTATTGCCAGTCGCAGTTCTGGTCAGAGTCAATGCTGCTGCTGCTGCTCATTAGCAGCTATTGTGCTCAAATTTGGGGGAGCTGAAAACACACAAGACCTGCTCTTTCTGTCCTGAATTTAAATCCATGAACTATTTTAGGTGTTATTTTGTCTTTCAAGATTTTTTTAGCAACAGGAAAGATGAGGTTCAAATAAAATTTAGTTTTATTTTAAAAGAAAGTGAGTATTCCAAACTTTTCTCTGAAATTTTACCACTGCCATATTTTATGAACTTTTTTCATCTTTGTAAGTCTTTCTTACAAGTGTTTGAGTCACAAAGTGAATTAGCTGCATAAGCGGCTTGTTATGAAGAGTTAATATGAATAACCCATACACTCTTTATTTAGTAACTTAGATTCCCTTTTTTGGAAAAAGTACTTAGGTGTGTAAGCACAATAAGGGATTCAAACTAGGGAAGCACAAAGGTGCAGAGGTGCCCATTCACATGTAGGTGACTAAGCCCACGAGAGGGATGAAATTCCTGACACAATTATTTTTTTTAATTTTCCTGGAGATTGATTAAGGTAGCCCTTTATTACACTCCTCTTCAGAATGACAGATTTTGAGATTCCTATTAGAAACCTGAATTTTCACAGTCTGCATCTGAAAAACACTGTGTATTCTTAGGAAACAGAGTTGCAGTGCTCTCTAGAGGCAGCCAAACCAGGTATGAACTCTCCTTACCCTGGAAGCAATGGAGTGGTGTTAACATGGCATTTTTAGAGCTAATTTTTGATGGTGAGAGGAAAAGTAGCAACTGCCTGAGCTGGTATCTGCTTTCTGCTACTGAGGAATAAAATTGGGCAGTGCACATGAATTTTACTGGGAGAACCAAATGTGTATCTAGTTCACTGTGTCAAGAAACAACTGCTTTGTGAAAAGATGTTAAAAGCTCCAAAATAGTCCAACACGTAAAAATCTGTTACACCTTGAATTTTCAATGATCTTTTTTTCTTTTGTTCCTATGGTCCTTTAGTTTGGGGGTGTTATGATTTAGCCCCAGCAGGCAGCTAAGTGCCACACAGCTGCTTGCTCTCTCTCCTGAGGTGGGATGGGGGAGAGAATCAGAAAGATAAAAGTGCGAGAACTCATGGGTTGAGACGAGGACAGTTCACTAGGTAAAGCAAAAGCCGCACGTGCAAGAAAAGCAAAACCAGGAATTCATTCACTACTTCCCATGGGCAGGCAGGTGTTCAGCCCC
This sequence comes from Chauna torquata, assembly GCA_013399475.1. Taxonomy (NCBI): domain Eukaryota; kingdom Metazoa; phylum Chordata; class Aves; order Anseriformes; family Anhimidae; genus Chauna; species Chauna torquata. The sequence goes on along the minus strand of VXAL01001013.1, from coordinate 16,330 downwards.
TTCCAGGAGAGCAGGGCTCATCACGCGTAATGGTTTCTTGGAAAGACAAATGCCATCATTCAGAACATCCTCCTTCTTTCCTCTTCCTTTACCCCAGCTTTTATCACTGAGCATGACGCCCTGTGGTACAGAATATCTCTTTGGTCAGTCTGGATCACCTGCCCTGGCTGTGTCTCCTCCCAGCTTCTCGTGCACCCCCAGCCTCCTCACTGACAGGGCAGCACAAGAAGCAAAAAAGTCCATGGCTCTGTGTAAACACTGCTCTGCAACAACCAAAACCATCACCACTATTTTCATCAAAAATCCAAAACACAGCATTGTGTGAGCCTCTACAGACAAAGTTAACTCTGTCCCAGCCAAAGACATGACAGGGGGGAAGTGAAAGAAATGAAGTTAAAAAAAATAAGGGAGAGTAATTCTTTAAAAATGCTATTAAAGAAGATGTTATGTAGAAAACTTTGTGAAAGGGAATTATGATAATGTAATTATGATGATTTGTTCTTTCCACTGCACGGCACCAGTAAATAAAATGAAATGTTGGGAAAGTCAGACCAGGCAAAATGTCATATTCACACACAGTACATTATAAAGCCAAGAAACTCATTATTCTAGCAAAGACTATTGCAAAAGCAAAAGTAGCAGTGATATTTGTAAGGATGACAAGGGTATCCAGGCTTGTTGTGTTTAATGACAACACAAGCTCTGGAAGATAAATTAAATGTAGTGCTTCACAGATCACATCTCTTTAGAAGAAGTGTGCAATGTTCAGCACAGGTTATGGAATGTCAACGTGCTTGAGAGTTTGTATCAGCCTCTTTTCAAGCAGCTGCTCCTGGCCATGACAGAGGCAGCATGCTGGACGAGCTGGGCCATTGCTCTGAACTGCTCTAACAATTTAAATATGTAAAAACAGAATGTTTCACATTTCATTTTTTATCCCCTTGTTATCTTCTGGTTTAGGAAAAAAGCAAACCCTGCAAATAATTAGGTACATACTTAACCACAAGGCTATGAGTCTTGCACCAAGGACTGAGTCAGGCTGCTGGAGATACACAGAGGCCTAAACATTGTGAGACTGGGATTTAAAATGATACTCAGCAGATTCAAGGCAATTCTCCTGCCATGCATGAAATTATAGAGGAATTGATTCTGTTTTCACTGAATCCAACAGGAGATTTACTATTGCACTTAGTAGAAAGAGTAATGATGGCTATAAACAGCATACTAATAAACAGGTCTGTCTGTTGGTCTATCCATCTGTCTATGAGCTTCACTATATTCATAACTACCTATGTCATTAGCATAATTATGAAACGTTATTAATATCTGTTTTTTTCCTAGCACTATAGGATATATGTATTTATATATATGAATACAAGATATATTAAATGGAATGATTTCATGATTCATGGGAGTCTTCTCCTGAAATAAAATGTGATATGCCTCCCTAATGCTTTAAAGGCAGTTACTTACAATTATTGACTTTAAGAAAGAAAATGAAGTACTCATTTGTTCCTACCATTAGTTATATTTTAAATCAAAAGGAAATATATAAAGTCACTTTTTATTTGCTTATTTTAACTACAGTTTTAAAAAAAAGATGTAATACCACATCATTTATTGACATCTTTAGTTTAACATTTACAAATTATATTTTTCAATGGCATTTGTGTTAAATATTATTCTTTAGCCATTAATGTGATTTTTTTATTAAGTTTGAATCTGGAAATAAATTCTCAAAGCATTTATTTTTTTGCAAATTGTACTGGTTTGTTCATCTCACAATGTTTATTAAAGAAAATAATTTTATGGATAAATGTCTCCGTTTAGAGCTTGCTTAGAATGGGGGAAAAAAAAAAGCATAATCAAGTGTAATTCTGCACACAGTGTACTTAAAAGCCTGCATTATACAAATTTCTCAATAAAGGCTTCGCAAACAATATGCAAACTAAACTTCATTGTATCAGTAAATATACTGTCATATTTATATTGTTTCAGTCTTGTCTAGTTTTACATAACGAGAGATGGAAAAAAATGTCATCAAGGAGGAACAAGGTATTTCATTCTTTCTGAGAAGAGTTTTGCTGCTGATTTGGCTTTCCTTTGTATCAGTCTGAATTCCACACAGAACATTGCAGAAAGGTTTTCAAGTTGAATCCATATCCGTTTAGAGAGATAGAAAAGGTGAGCTAAATGCTGTTTGCTACTCAAGAAAAAAGGACTAATGAAGTCAGGTGGGAGAGTCAACAGAGACTGAAGAGATGGACACTAATAGAGGTTGCTTCTTCACAGGTCCATCTCAACAGCCATTTCCAAACAGTTGAAGATAAATGAGATATACTCTTATAGTGAGCCCATTGCTAACCAGAAGCATAACTTCTTCATTCCTTGGAAGATGTGGCCTAGGAAGAGGAAAAGGAAAGGCCCAAGTGGTGTCTGGTGCATTAGCATGCATGAACACTCCGAGAAAACCACCTTTCAAACACATCTGCTTCTGCATGGGCTTGACATTCTGCCCAGCACTGGTCTCCATGGTTGAGACTTGCTCCTGATAATTCCAGATGCAAGGTAGTTTGAAGATACCCATGGAGATGCCCACGTCATCTCCAGATTAGCTATGTGAAACATTACAAATGCCATGCAGAGATGTTAACTGTAGGTTTAGAAAGCAGAGCACTCTTGGCACACTTCTGTTCCTGCCTTAATGTGCTTCCTCTTAGTGGGACTAATTAATCTAAATTCAGGAACATGATGACATGGCTTTCTCAGGTCTGTGATATAAACAATGGGGAAAGAGAGATGCATTAATTTTTCCTGCCTTAGCTTCTGAAAGCAGTGTTTGGGTAATGGCAGTTGATACAGTTCCTGCTGGTGTTAGCAGGGCTGCATTACCTTGCTAATGTGGACTGGATTAGAAGTTGACTTGAGAAGATGACCTAATTTCTGCCCTGCTAAATTTCTTCCATTGGTCTACTTTATGTCCATTCACTTCCTCTCTTCTTCCTGGACATCTTTGGTTCTGTCCAGATTTTATGCCCACAATTCATCTTCCTTTACCAAATAACAGGTTGCAAGTGGCATACCTAGTTAGGCTGCTGACATTTATCTTGATATTTCTTTCCCTTTTTTGGCATTTCCTCGAGAGATGCTGTTTCCACGGTCAATTCCATGCATTGATTGATACATTCAGAGGATATTGTTAGAGGTATCAGGATCTTATAAACAATATGTGCAAGCCTGCTTCTACAGTTAACAATAATAAAAAATGAAAAGGATTTAAAAAAAAAAGAATCATCCTGAAAATATTTCAGACTGCTCATTTGCTTTTCTTTAAATTTCCACTCTCTTTTCAATGTCAAAGTCAATGGGTAATTAAACTATAGTTCCTAATTTATAACACCACTGCCTGCAGCTCTTTAAGACTTCCATCACCTTGCACAGTATGAAATCCTTAAGGAGTCAGTTCTTGCAAGCATGTAAGTCTATCTGTACCCTAGAAAAGGTGTAACATATTGAGAACAGCACCCCTGTGTCAGCACAGACAGAAGGGGTGGAGGGAAGAATAATGGAGCTTTTGATGGTGGTGTGAGGTACCATCATCTAACTGATGTCATACATCACAGGGACTGGAGATTATGGTGACCATTGGCCATGGTCAAGAAATGCAACGTGATGGTCTGATTGAGCTGGCTATGATGCCATCCTTGCCTTACTGCTGGCAACCATAAAATGCCTCAGTTAGGTACTACTGTTTTCAGTGGGCAGGGGGAAGGGAAGGCTCTTTTTCTGCTATTTAAGGTTTCTGCAAAGAACCATGGCTGGTAAGCCAGGAACAGCTAAGCTTTACAACCAAAATCAGTGAAATACCATAAAATTTCTCATATTTTGTAGTATAAATAGTCAGCAATTGTAAGTTTTTTAAAATAGGGAACAAATCAAAATTGTGTTAATACCAGGTGCTTTCACCTGTTTTTGGCAAAGACGGCTTTCAGTTCCTGGAATAAAGGCTCAGAGTGTTCATTTTTACAAAATGAATAGTTGTGAGAAATAGTGCCGTAAGGTATGAACTTGGTTCTCAGACAGCTAATTTCCAGACTGCCCTGTACCTTATTTTTTTTAACAAAGTATATACTCTTTAGTTTAATAGCCACACTATTAGAACTTTAAGACAGGGCACTGGATCTGAATCAGCAATGGAGTATGAAATGGCACAACTGTAGTGATGTTAAAAATATTAAACAATAACTTCCTTTAGACGAGAGACATTCACAGCAGTTAATGCATCAGAAAGTAATTCATAACAGGCTTTGGCTCCTAGGATCTGATACTGAAATTCTCTCTGACCTCCAGCTAGACACTCAATTCTTCCATATCTCAGTTACCACAATTTAACAAGTGACTGCACATCAACGGACCTGCAGGAAATGCTTATAAGCACAATCTTAACTGGAGGCAAATGGGATCCCACACAACTTAGTTCTGCCTATGTAGACTTTTTCTTATTTAATTCCATGCCTACCAAAATGTGGTCCCTTCTTAGACATATTCTGATAGATGTTTCATGTTAAATAAACATATATTTAATTGCACTAATTGCCTGTTTAGCTCAGTCTAAGAAAGTGAGTTGTCTGTCTACAGACAATGGCAATGTAAAAATGTCTGTTTGCTTTCCTCCAAGATGCCTTTAACATGGCGTTTTAAGCTGACATGATTTTTTGGAATATGTAGCCCATAATAGCTTCCTTGATATTACAGTTGTTGAGAAGAAACACCTGGGGAGACCAAAAGAAAACATCTCCAGCCTTTCACTGAGATCATTCAATATCTACATTATTTTCATGTATCTTTTAAAATTCTTTTTTCTATATCAGTTTAGAGAATAATAGCCCACAGAGAAAAGTCCCTTTATTATTAAGTGCCTCCTTAAAATCTAATGGGGACAGGGAACATATTCTCTCTTTCACCCTATAATGGTATCTGTTAATTACTTTTTCCAGGCTTGCACTGGAATTTTTTTTATCAAATCCTCTAGAGAGCCTGACTAAGGTTTGTATTCAATTTGCAAGGCATACATTTGTAGCTGGTAGGGGGAGAATAATCTTTGTATTCTCAGGTGAGTGGGGTGTGTATTTGCCAGTCTCTCCTGTCAACAGTAATAAATGGCTTATGGCCAATTCTGATTAACAATATCATCCCCTAATCCCTGAAAAAAGTTACAGCCTTAGACTAAAATAAAACACTGCTTTTCTATGAGAGCATACTGGCAATTGTTTTTCTTATTGTCTGTGGAGAAAAAATGGTAATTACAGTGGAAAATTCATCCTTTTCCCAAACAGATGTAAAAAATTGGATGGCATGAATGATCTTTGAAGAAACCTAGAAGTTACTAAATTAACTGAATCTACACTGGCTTGACATGAAACACAACTTTTGGGCAGGTGAAGTTAGTAGAGTCAAATCACACCAGGAACTCTTTAGGACAGCCTTCTAGAATTTAATTTTTCCAGATTTTCAAACTCCTGTTAAGATTTATACCTTGCTGTCATTAGGTATCTCAGCACTGCAGTGCTCTCAGACAACCAGTTTCAGTAGATAAATTAGATATATAGATCATTGTTCCAAGACATCTTTATATCCATTTTTTTCTCTGCTGGGATGAACACAGTGTGAATGTCTCTGCACTTGTTGTGATCAACCCATTTGCCCAGCTGTGTTAGCTTTTCTCCTATGTTACATGGAGCCTGCATTACTGCTTACTTGTTTCAGTCCATTAGCTCTGATTTTTCCCAGATCCCACTAGAAGCTGTGGTATGTACTTCTAACATCATTCCCCAGCTCAAAAATTCACTTATTACATATCCTAGAGCTGCTTAAGCCCTTCCACTATCTACTGTCCAATGGTGATATTTGTAGTTGGAACAGTTTGGGTACAAAACACAACCTCAGCAGCAAATTAATGGAAAATGGCATTTCTCAAGCAGACCATTGCATGAACACAAACTCAGCCATCTTCCCCACTAGTGGAGACATCACAAGTGTTCCTCCTTTACAAACCTGTTGAGTTGCTAAGGAATTATATATGCATAAAAACTTCAGTCTGTTTTTATGGTACCTGCTGGTACAAGGTAAATGTCAGTTCACTCTCTTGGTCCTTTTATTCACAATCTGACCTTGAAAACGTTAGTATCCACTTTGTTCTTTACAGCTCTAGCTTGTTTAAAGGGTCTGTCCCAATGGGAAATAGGAGCAAGTTGCTTTCAAATGCATTCTTGGTTTATTTGCAATTAAAAAGGGTGTTCAAGATCTGCCTCAAATATTTTGTCCACCACCATTCCGTTGAGTGCATTCTTCTGATGCCATCAAGGACACGGCACATCTTTAATATGATGATGCCTACCCTTTGTTCAAACACTATTATGGATGTCTCTTTTCAGACAGTTACTTTCTCAAGTATTTACCTCACATTTTCTGTTGTTGCAGAAGAACTTATTATCCATCTTGGAATTCAAGATTTATCCCCCGGCACCTGTGGCCTTTCTTTTAACATTCATATCACTGTTTTTGTCAGATCCCTCACTTCTGTCCCAGAATTCAAATAAAAGTTAACAGACATCCTATTTGCATTGAGTTTCTCTGCCACTCCACTGCTGCTGCTGTGTTCTCCATGTTTCCTATAAAGAATTAAACGTAACTTCCAGCACTTTAACATCCCCATGATCCTGATCTTCAGCCAGCCCACCTGCTCACCACCTTCTCTGCTGGTTGGCAGGCAAATCCCGAGGTTTCCTAATCATCCAAATTTTTACACATCTTGCTCAGGGACTGCCCTGCACCCTGGCTATCGATTTGCATCAGAACCAGGGTCCACAGTTCCTTGGCTTTGGGACCAAGAACATGGGAGGCAGGGTTAGCTGGGTTCCCCAACCACCTGGCTGCTGTAGGTTCAGGGGCTGCTGCCTGCTCCGTGAAGCAGCTTGTGCTCACTAATTTCCCCTGCTGCCCAGGGAGCCAGGCAGCATGGGGAGCAGGCAGCTGGCTTTCAGGAAACAACCCCAAAACTATGTGGTGCTTCTGTCTGGTAGGACTCATCAGTTTTTCCTCCCTTGGAAAAAAAAAAAAAAAAAAAAAACAGAGTATCAGTCATTTAGGAAAAACTTCCCTTCTCTCTGCACCCATAGAGACCTCCACCCCAGCCAACCAGCCAATGTTTTAAATTCTCCATTCCTGCATGGCCTATGGAATATAATGACACTGAAAACTGATGCATGCTTCTCTGGCACCTCTTCTCCAAGGAATTCAACTTCCAACTTGTGTGCCAATCCCACCATGCACCTTTGAACTGAAAATGTAGAGAATCACATGACGTCCAATGCATTTCTGCTGTTTCTGAGCTGTATCATGTTAACCTGCTCTGATTCCACTGCTCTATCAGAGTATTTTTTGTGCTGTTTCTTTCAACACTCAATACTTGCCAAAACTTCTACCAAAATAATTCCCTCAGCAGGAACCCCTAACCTTGGAAGCTTCCATTTTATAAAGGAATAAAGATGAACCCCTACAGCTGTAGGACTACTCCCCATCTTGAAGTGGGATGGAAGGATCCCCATGATATCACTGGATGGTGAATTAAGGCCACAAGAGTGGCAATATTACAAGTGAAGCAGCCTCATAGGCATCTCCACAAATGGGAACTCAAGAAGTCACTGGCATTGCTTTGCCTAAGGCAGACCATTTTCTGTGTATAGGTACATGGTGTTTGTCTCCAAAACTGCCAAGCTAAGGCATTTCAACTGCCCTAAATGATTTTTGTAAAAGTGCAGGTGAATGATGAGAAGGTAGAGTACCATTGGCTTCCCAAAAACGTGTATTACAGGAGGGTGTACTGTTCTGAATTCCATCTTCTGGCAGGCACTGTATAAATCAGAAACCACAAATTTTTCAACTCATTTTGTCTGTCCAAGGGAATATTTGCCACAAATATGAAGTGAATTGCGCAGAACAAATCTTTAAAGAACAGTCTTTAAAACAAAGTTTTTACATTCAACAAGGAATAACATAACTGCATCTGTTTTATGGAGGAAAGGATTCTGTGCTAAGCTTCATAACAGCTTATTAAATGAGACAACCAGGTATCCAAGGAGATGGGATTGAAAAGAAAGATTTCTTGGAGAAATTCTGCAACAGGCACAAGGGGAGTGCCAGCTGTACAACCTCAGCATTCAAAGGACTCATTAGTACAGCATACGCTGCCTTGCATTTCATAGCCAGAAAATGTGATCCTACATCAGTAGACATTTTAATGAGGTTAATGGGATTATTATTATTTTGTAAAATAACTATGATAATGTAATAACAGTAAAGCATTTTCAAAGTAGACTGTTCAGGGTGGTTGTCATTACTGTAGTCTCACCTGTGCTTTAAGAAAAAAACAATTCATATATAATGAAAAACTGTCCCAGTGGTGTATGAGAGAAATCTCAACATAAAAAGCAAATTATATCATTAATAGGCTTCGTGTTCATTTTGCCAAGATGTATCCAGCACATGATAGTGCAATCACACAACAGCTTGCAGAAAAGGAACTTATGTAAACTCAGTTTTAAAAAAAAAAAAAAAAAGTCTACATGTGTTTCTAGAGTTTCCTTTCATGTCCTTAGTTGTTATCCTATCTCTCCGGAACTGTCTTAATCTTTCTCAGATGATAAACACCCACAGTTTAGCTGTGAAGAATTTAGGATCCTTATTGCTTTCAGGTGTCATATTCTTAGAAGAGATTAGTAATCAGGTCATTTGGAGCCCTTCAACAGATTGCATCTCTAAGGGACAATTTCTTTCATCACATGTATGGGATTTATTTGATTTTAAACAACATAGAGGTTATCTCTCCAATGAACACCTCTGATCTGGCACATCAGGTAATTTTTTCCATAGATCTGAAAGTTGACTTTCAATTAGGCACATTAAAAACACATCGATTTATATGCATGCTGGGCTCTATACCTTTCTGCTTCATCCTGCCAGCTTATCTTTGCTATGACTCCTGCATAGCTTAGAGATATCTGTCCCTTAAAAAGTACATACTATGCAGAGAGTTCAGAAAGGGATAATTTAAAGATACTCAGAAATACTCGAAGGAAATACCATGATCAACAGCAAAATGAATTCTGAGAACGCTGAGAGATTCAAACTGACTGATAACACTAAAGAAAGCATTAAAACAGAGCTGATGAAAAAGGTGCTTTTGCAAGTCTGTGTTAGCATGTGAATTCTGAGTTTTTAAGAAGGTTGTCATCCCCCCAGCACTTTGGGGAGTGACACAGAGGCTGTATGCTACGTCTCCCAAATGGTAGGCTAGAGTCAGGATAATATTTGATTATCCCTCAACAAACAATGCAACAAGAAATATTGAATCACTAAAGCAAAAGAGGAGCTCTACCGTTTCTGTTGTTCCTCAGATATCTCCAAAACCCTCAGCAAGAAGAAATCTCTTGCAATGCATATGCATCAATCACAGGGATTTTTTTTGAAGTAAAGCATGTAGACAAACAACACAAGCTGTAAGAGGTGTGACATTTGGAGGCCAACAGTGCTCTTACTCTTCATATTTAGTATCTAGTTCGTATTTACACCTCCAATTGTTTAGTAGTAAATCTCCACAAACTCTTGAGGAGAAAAAAAAAAAATGTTTATCAGGCTCTGCAACTGGCTTTTTATATGCTAGTTTCTTTCTATAAATTAATTAATAGGTAGAAAAAGTGTGGTAAAGAAAAGTTAAGCAGATGAACTATGGTGAACCATTTAAATCATTCAAAACCTTTGACGAGTAGCTATTGAAATGCTACTGTTCAAGGGCAAAAGACAATCAATGTAAGGTTAGTGTTCGTTCTCCAGAATCCCTGATTCCTAGGCTTATATTTAAAAAAGCTAGGAAAAATTGTATAAAATGCCTGGTGCATTTCTGTTACAAGCAAGGAGACTGTCATTTAGCAATGACAAAGACTCCCATGTCCTTGCTGGAAGCCTATGAGCCACTGAAGTGGTGGGTGAAAAGTGAAATGGAGCCTCAGGCAAAGCACTTGGGTGATCAGTATTCCATAGAGCATCACTATAATAATATATATATTGCAATATAATATGTATTATATAACATATAATAATAAAATAATAACTTCTCCAGACCAGCGTGCATTCCCACCCTCAGTACTCAAGAGCTTCAAACTGGAGCAGGTAAAGCAAAGGACCAGTAAGCTGGCCAGAGAAAGGAGAGCCTATTTAATGAGGGGAGATAGGTAAACATCTGTATATGGTTCCTCCAAGCAGCAGTAAATAAGTCAGCTCCAAAATGGAAAGCTATATAGCTGGATCAGCACGT
>VXAL01001012.1:35902-58041 GCA_013399475.1 Chauna torquata | reverse complement strand
AAAAAAAAAAAAAAAAAATCTACTGGCTTCCCTTGGTGAAGATGGGTAACCCTTACTAGATGGGTAACCTTGTCATAAAAGGAAATTTAGTTCGTTAAGCAGGACTTTCCCTTCGTGAAACCACTTTAACAATGACCTATGACTTCATTGTCTTTCAAGTATTTTCCAATAACTCCCAGAACAATCTTTTCCATAATATTTCAAGGCACTGAAGTGAGACTGACAGGCCTGTAATTACCAGGGTCTTCTTTCTTACCATTTTTGAAAATCGGGACAATATTTGCCAGCTTCCAGGCTACTGGTACCTTTCCAGATTCCCAAGAACATTGAAAAATAATTGAGGTCTCGGCAATGACATCAGCCATCTATTTGAGTACCCTGGCATGAATTCCATCAGACCCCATAGACTTATGTGCATCCTGCTGGAGCAGCAAATCCCACATGAGTTTGGAGTTGGCTGGGAGTTTATCATTCCTGCAGTCATGGTCCTCCAACTTAGGGCTCCAGAGGTTCTAGTGCCCATTATCAGTGTTAGAGACAGAGGCGAAGAAGGCATTAAATGTCTCTGCTTTATCTATGTCCCTATTTGTGAAGTGACCATCAGGTAATGGACCAATGGTGCTACTTTTTCTGTTAACATACTTAAAAAAGCCCTTTTACTTTTCCCCCACAGTACTGGTTAGCTTCAACTCTAATTGTGATTTGGCTCGATTTTCTCCCAATAATGATGAATGGCATCTCTGTAGTCACAGAATCATAGAATCACAGAAACACAAGGTTGGAAAGGACCTACAAGATCATCTAGGCCAACCGTCATCCTATCACCAATACTACCCACTAAGCTACTAAACCATATCTTGTAGCACCTTGTCCAGGCGCTTCTTGAACACCGCGAGGGTCGGTGACTCCACCATCTCCCTAGTCAGGCCATTCCAGTGCCTGACCACTTTCTGAGAGAAAAAGTTTCTCCTGATATCTAATCTAAATCTCCCCGGGCGCAACTTGCGGTCGTTACCTCGAGTCCTATCATTAGTTATCTGAAAGCAGAGGCCGACCCCCTCCTCATCACAACCTCCCTTCAGGAAGTTGTAGAGTGCAATGAGGTCTCCCCTGAGCCTCCTCCCGTGTCAGCTGACCTTGCTTCCAATGCCCATACACTCTCTTTTTACGCATAAGTTCTAGATCCCTGCTCAGCCAAGCTGGTTTTCTGCCCCACTTGCTTGACTTCTGACACTTTGGAATTGCCTGCTCCTGTGCTCTTAAGAGATGGCTCTTAAAAAGTGTCCAACATTGATGGACCCCAATACCTTCAAATGCAAATGCAGATTTGCAGGCCAAAACAGTTGGTGCTGATGACCTGCTATCCACGCTATACACACTTTTTGAAGGTTTTATTTCGTATTAGTTTTGTTCTGACTTGATGGACTGAACTCACATTAGCTGTTGGAGCAAATCTTTTGGCTGAGTTTTATCCTAGTTTCTGTGCTCTGATACTGAGCTGTGATGTGCACAAAAATGTAATAAATGCAGAGGATCAAAAGATATTTTTTTGAAAGCACGTTCCTGTTCCAAACCAGTATATTATTTTAGAAGTACCCATAGATACGCACTGGTATAAATAGGTATCTTTTCAATTCTTTGCACACTGGACAATAGTCTTGATTCCTAAAACATGAATGATTTTTGCAAAAATAGATCAAAGTAGCAACCTCAGAGTCAGGTCAGACTGTTAAGAAAAATCATAAAGTGTTTTGAAGGAAATAATTATTCACAGAGATGTTTACCTGCTCTAGTTTGTTCCCACATGAGCAGATGGAGTTTCAAAAGATGAATTTTGCTTACACTAGTGCAAAATATATAGATAGCTGTTGATAAGTGAAAGGGGAAGGGAATTCCTCTAGGATTGCTCTGTAAATAACTGCTTAGCTAAAAGGATATTAAAAACTGTAAATAAAAAGACATAAATAAAAATAAGGCACTCTCAGTTGTACCTGAGGAAAGTGAATTTAAAATGTAGGACAGTACATTTTCAATTGGAAACTTTCTGAAAAGGCATGAAAATTGTAAGACCAAAAATTTTGAGCAAATGTTTCTGGAAAAAATTAACTACAATATTATGGTAGTCACTGAGGGAAAAAAAAAAAAATTGTTATGAAAATCTACTTGGATTGGAAAAGGCTTTTGTGGGCTCGTGGGACCAGTCAAGTAGAGTTTGAAGTAACCTCTCTGATCCCAAAACAGATACAGTGTTGGTAGTGCTCATCATCAGCTGTTTCACTTTATAGATTCACTCCTTTTGGTCTGCACTGTATCCTAATGCAGACACAGCCTTCCTCTTCCTCTTTCCTCTTCTTTCTGAAATAAAAAATGGGAAAAGAAGCTGTCTGAGAAAAAGGGTTCTCTGTATTCAGGTAACAGCAGCTTTGGGAAAGCTAGATATGTACTAATGCCTGTTTACTTAAGATACATTGCCTTAGAAAAAAAACAAAAGAATGTTTTTGTTTAAAGAGTCTGCCTAGACAGTGACTATTCTGTCTTCCCCATCTGCCCGTTGCACAGCTTAGGTGGGAGATGGCGCAGCTGTTGTTAGGATGAGTGCTGTGTTGTGCAGCCCTTCCACCACCAGGCAGGCAGGAGAATAGCTGCTGCATTTGTCCTTGTGAAACTTTTCATATCCCTCCTATTCTTCCTCTGTTCCCATAGTGATTTTGTTTATGAGCTAGAGATATCTCAGGTCTTAACATAATTGTTGATACACAGATAAAAAGAGAGATCGCATACCAACAAAAGAGCATAAGAAGTAATATTTTGTGTCTCAGAAGCCATATGTGGTATCTGACAAAGTTAGTGTAAAATAATTACATTTATCAAAAACACTCTGGAGACTGAGGAGCTTTCTGCCTAGGTTAATGCAGAGATTGCTGTTTGCTTGCTTGGGTGTTTTTACTCCATGGTTGCATATATAACTTTTGCTAAGGAAAGAGACTTCTGTAATATTTTGACCAATTGTTACAAGCTGTGGTGTCCTTAAATGTCTTGCAATACTCTTTCACTTGACTGAGCACCTTGTACTTGTACAAATTGTGGAGAGGAGATTGATCTAACTTCTCTGTGTTTGATGGGTTTGAATAATAAGAGGATTTATATGTCCAGAAAATATAGAGAGGTAGATATCACATCAAAGTGAGGCATTTATCCTGTAGACAAATCACATGAAAAGCAAATCCACAGTTTTGAGGAAAAACAACAACAAACCTCCCAATTTTGCAATAGAAGGATGAAATTTCAGGACAAAACATTTTCCTACACACGAACTTCAGAAGAATTTTGAACCTTTCTTAGAAAAAAACCACACACATTCTCCCATCCATTCTACATACCTAAATCTCTCTTCTGGAGGCCCCAAGCTCTCACTTAACCACCTTCCCTCTGCCTTATTTTGATGGCCTCCTGTATTCTTCTCCACTTGCTCCATAGCACATTGGGTCCCTTTATCCTGCCACTTCCATAATCTGTCCATCTGCGTTGCTACTTCACACCTTCCTTGTATGTAGGACTCTTTATGTTGGGGAAAAGGAATACCTTCATGTTGTCTAGAAAATGGCTTAAAACTGTACACCACATATGACATAGATGACATAGGAGTGTCATATCTCTCCACACATGAGAAAAAAAAAAAAAAAAAAAGAAAAAAACCACCTTCTATGATGGTTGCTACTCCTTGTCTGCTGACCAGAGTTTATAATTGCAAATTGAATATAAAATTCATATCGGAAGCTGTTCTGTGTGCACCATTATGAAGCCTACAGCGCCTTTAGTTTGTCTGCCTGGTGTATCTTACTGCACTTTAATACACCTTTCTGTCCACAGAAACAAACCCAGTTTTTCCAAGATGTAGCAGGTGCGGTAAAATACGTTTACAAGACAGATTTGTTGTTCAAACTATGCATCTGTGACTGAGCTTGTGCATATAGTAAATTGTTTCAATAAAGAAATGGTATCTTCACATGGCACTTTATTTAAAGTACAGTTGTGCTGAACATCACATAATAACAATATGCTCACTATTCTTTTTCTCTTTCCCCTACTATATGACAAATTCTCTTCTTCAGCTCACTGACATCTGCCTTCAGTCCTGAAAAAAACAGTCATAGCAACTTCACTCAAGGGAAAAAAATTAGTTAATTAATTATCTTTTACAAATATTTTTATTAATCAATCAAGACTGGATTATCAGGGTGTACTTATGCCATTTTTTATTTTTGTCATGCTTTTCAGAGAAATGACTCCTAACAAACAAACAAGCACTATTTCCTTGAATGCTGCTATTTTCCTCCTGTTTCTCCAATAAGCAAACTCCTAATAAGAGCAGACCTGTGAAAGTATCTGTAAAGCTGCCTTGACACAGTCATTCTGCAGATCAGTGTAGCAACTTTGAAAGAGATCTTGTCATATATCTAGTAAAGTTACAAGAATTTCCATTGAGATGACTTTGAAGTTTGCATCTCTGAAAAAGAAAGAAAATCATATTCAAGGCTTCCCAAAATGTCCAAGCATGTCTACAACTTTGGAATGCAGATGGTAACAGTACAAATACTAAGAAATAAACTTTAACCTATGTCATTTGCTATTACCCAATAATACTCAATTCTGTTGCTACTTCTAGGCAAGATCATTTTGATTTGAGTCCAACTCTCATAATGTTTATTTCCATTGTTATTAATTTTATACTACCTCAAAATAGCAATGCACCATTTACATATGCACTTTAGAGAGGCCTTGCAGAAAGATCTTGACAAATTAGAGAGCTGGAGAACCACCAACTGCATGAAGTTCAACAAGAGTAAGTGCCAGATTCTGCACCTGGGAAGGGGCAACCCTGACTATATGTACAAAATGAGGGACAAGAGACTTGAGAGCAGCCCCGCAAAAAGGGATCCAGGGGTTCTGGTTGACGGCAAGTTGAACACGAGCCAGCAGTGTGCCCTGGCAGCCAGGAGGGCCAGCCGTGCCCTGGGGTGCATCAGGCACGGCACTGCTAGTTGGGCGAGGGAAGGGATTGTCCCGCTCTGCTCTGTGCTGGTGCAGCCTCACCTCGAGCACCGTGTGCGGGTTTGGGCACCGCAGTATAAGAAGTACATGAAACTATTAGAGAGTGTCCACAGGAGGGCTACAAAGATGGTGAAGGGTCTAGAGAGGAAGACATATGAGGAGTGGCTGAGGTCACTTGGTTTGTTCAGCCCAGAGAAGAGGAGGCTGAGGGGAGGCCTCATGGAGGCCTGCAGCTTCCTCACGAGGGGAGCAGAGCGTCAGGCGCTGATCTCTTCTCTCTGGTGACAGCGACAGGGCCCGAGGGAACGGCTTGGAGCTGTGACAGGGAGGTTCAGGCTGGGTGTTAGGAAAAGGTTCTTCACCGAGAGGGTGGTCGGGCACTGGAACAGGCTCCCTGGGGAAGTAATCCCAGCACCGAGCCTGCCAGAGTTCAAGAAGCATTTGGACAACGCTCTTAGATATATGGTCTGATTTTTGGGTGGTCTTGTGTGAATCTGGGAGTTGGACTTGCCGATCCTTGAGGGTTCCTTCCAACTCAGGATATTCTATGATTCTATGATTCTATTATTTAAAGTCAAAGAAAAAACTTGTCTATTTTTTCCCACTGACTACAGTGAAAATCCAGACAACTGGCTCTGATATAAAATGACTACATTCAGCTAGATGAATAACACCTTTAATTTCAGCAAATGACTTGGAGTCCTGATGCCATGTGACATGTTGTGGGTCAGGATCCTGGGATCTGACCCATTGGCCTCTGTGGTCTGAGAATCGTCTTTGTAAAATAGAATAGGTGTCATGGGTTCACCTCACTCAAACAGAGAAAATAAAAGGATATAGCAAATCTGTGTCTATATTGTTAGTCTTTTGCAAGTATGCGATAACTGCTGTTGATATGTCACAAAAAAGTAATGTATCTAACACCTGCTGCTCTTAGTGCTTCAAGTAATTGCTCGGTTAGCAGACTGCTGCTGACTTCAAAGACTGATGATTATGCAGACAGTGATGGGGAGGTTCAGCAGAGGGAAGGAGAATAGTGGGTATAAGCAATTAGCAAATGTTTTCACTGTCACCTGAGAGGGTGAGAGCAGTATCTGAAGATTGCATTCTGTTATATTATATTACATTGATTTTAAAATTGCTACTCTCAGTGCTTTTCTCACATCGCTTTTGTTTTTTTGTTTTGTTGTTGTTGTTTTATTTGTTTAGTTGTTTGGGTTTTTTTAGCAGCCAGTAAAATGTTAATTCTCATTGTCTTTTGATAAAATCAAAGGTAGATGTATTACAGCTGCTTTTCAGCTCCCTGTTAACATTTGATAAAAACCTTAAGACTATTCTGAGTCTTTGCATTTTGTTTTTTAACCGATCAAATTGTGATTTGGCAATTGTGAAGCAGGAAAGAAGTTCTGATAAATCTGAGAAATCCAAATGTTTGAAAGCAGCAATGATCTGGGGAAAGACTGTAGGCCTGTCTGCTTAGACTGGATAGCAAAATAAGCATAGATAACTCCTCATCCAAAAGGTTATGGTAGACTTTAAAATCTGAGAAGAACTAAAGCACAGATTTAGGACATTGCCAATAAAATTATTTTAATATAGAAAGGATTTAAACACTAGGTTTTGACCTGGACATAGCAACTTGTAAACATAAGAGCATACCAAATGCTATTCAGCTATTCATACTTGAGCTTCCCTTGATTGGTAACCCAGGGAAGGTGATCTTGCTGTTCCTCATGCTATCAAACTGAAAGAAAATATTTATCCAGCTGCCTATTAAGTCTGCAATTATTTTCAAGTCATCGGTTTCTAGAATATCATACCACAGTCTCATATAGTAACCTACATTCTTGCTCTGTGACATGATAGATGTGTGTTTTATTCTATGCTTCAGGAAACCATAGCTTTCATTGCCTTCAACCCTGCCCTTCTGGACATCAACCGCCAAAACTTTGAGGTATGAGCGTTCAAGCATTTTGTTAATTTGGACTCTGTTGAAGTGAAACCAAACAGTGAACATAGAATGATAAGAGATCATATCAAAAAAAAAAAAAAAAGACAAAATACAGAGAAAACAAATAGAATCTTTCTTGGGTTTACTTAACACAAACTTTCGGACACAGCTATGAAGGCAATGGTATCGTCTACTCCAATTTGCTCTCTCATCTGATGCAGTAGCTTTTGAATTCCTGGAAAAATACCAAATGGTAGTAGAAACATGTCAATTAGAGAGATGCAGATGGTGATAACAGTATTGTTCAGCAACTAAATTCTTGTCCATGTGAGAAATATTGTATTCTTGTATTCTTGTATTCTGCAAGTCCATAACCAGTTAAAAAATTTCTGCTGGAGTAGTTCCAGACATGCTCATTTATCAGAAGATTTTTGTATGTTAAGAAAATTTCCTACTGTATTATTTTCAATCTGTTTGAATACAATTCCATTTGGTCTTCAAATATTTTCAGTAACAAAATGTATTGAAGTAGGACTTCCTTTTGCCCTCATTGGAGATACTTTCAGAGCTCCAACTCATCAAAGATAGAGTACAACACAAGAACATTTAGCCTCAGCAAGTAGAGAGAAGTAGGAAAAAAGTATGAAAAGATTGGGCTGAAGAAAGAATTTCAGGAGAAATCTGCGTTTTGCAAATAAAAGCTTTTTTCACTTTTTTGGGGGGAAAAATGGACCTGTTATCTTAAACAAATGCAGTTCAGGTCTAGCGTCCATGGGAAAAGTGTGTGTGGAGGGATGAGGAAGTTAAAGAAATCTTCCATCTATCATTTTTTGCTGCATCTTATAAATGAAAACTGGTGAACAGGAAATATGGAGATGAGTAAGCTTGTTTTGAGACAGTACTTTAAATTAAACCATTATAGGTTTTATTTCTAGTGCTGTCAGGTAGCAAAACTGCTTCTAGGAAGCATACTTTTTATTGCCAGTTTTGAAACAGTGAAATTCTCAGTGGTAAATGAAACTGTCTAAATAATGTGTCTCGGTATAATATTGCTGTACAAAATCGAAGGCAGAACAATCATTTACTACTGAATGTTATGGGAGGTACGATAAGCAGTGTGCTAATGTTCTCCAAAAAAAGATGCCAAATGCAAATTTAAGGAATAATTGATTCTTTTTTTTTCTAATTAGTCTTGACTTTATAATCTAATGTTAAACCATGGCTGTTTAGGAAGACTCGCTTCGCTAACTTAGCCAATCTAACCAAAATTAAGTTAGCTTAGCCAAGCTAACTTAGGGCCAATCTATTCTTGGAAAAGAAATATTGAAGCAATTTAGGTTTGTGCACAGGCACTTCCTTTTGGATCGTCTTTGAACACAGAATCACAGAATGGTTGAGGTTGGAAGGGACCTCTGGAGGTCATCTTGTCTGACCCTTCTGTGCCAGTGCTTGGTCACCCACTTTCTGATATTCAGATAGGACCCCCTTTGTTTTAGTTTGTGCCCATTACCTCTTTTATGCCTCTTTTAAATATTTAATTACAATACTTTGGGAGGGAAAAAAAGGAAGAAAAATCCCTCAAAATTTTAGAAGTGACAACTTTCAAACAAATATTAAATGTTTATTCTTCATTGTAGACTAGCAAATCAACAACTCTGCCTTTTTCACCAGCACTGTAAGATCTCCAGTTTCAGATCATGTACTGAAATATGAAATTCTGAGCCTTACCAGACTAGAAAATCTTAGTACAAATTTATATTTCAGATTCAGATGGCATGAAAAAGACACTGAATTCCAAACATATTCCAAACATATTTCCCTGATGCTTGATGAGACAAATGGGTTTCAGCGTGTCCCTAATGTAACTTCACTGACGTCAATAGAGCTACACTGAGGATCAGTTTAATCCATTTAAAAATATTGCCTAAATTAAAGCAGAAATAAAAGAAAGAAAAAAAGATTTACATTAGCTACTCATAGGAACTCTATGCAAAGTAGACATTTAAGAACAATAATGTCCCTGAAATAAATGTATATCTGAAAAATCTTCTGAACTTTTGCTAAATTCTTTGTTTAACATTTACGTCAAGTATACTAAAGTATTGGATGAAACAAGCACAAGTAAAACCAGATGCAGATGGTTCTTTCTGGGAGTTGAGATGAAATGTAAATGAAATCTGAAGTGTTTTCTCTCAAGTGGCTACTTTTGCAGCTTTCTTTGCATTTGATCACTGAGGCAGCATTAAAAATTATTTATGTGAGCTCCTTAAGCCAACTATTTCTGAGCACCTGTATTTTGAAGAGAACAAGTCTAAAGAAATATTTTATTCCCATTACTACCTGAGGCAAAAGCTGATGGGAAGCTCTGAATAAATATATGTTTTTAATAATATCATGTATCCTTTCAGCTATCTCCAGAAGTCAGGCAACACTGCTTTTACAGATTATAGATGTCAGTAAAGAAACCTGAGCTATCTATTTATATTAAGTAGAGGTTTTT
Source organism: Chauna torquata (assembly GCA_013399475.1). Taxonomy (NCBI): domain Eukaryota; kingdom Metazoa; phylum Chordata; class Aves; order Anseriformes; family Anhimidae; genus Chauna; species Chauna torquata. The sequence continues at coordinate 48,538 of VXAL01001012.1, read as the reverse complement.
TTTCCTAGAGCTTTCAGCAAGAAAAAGCAAGCACTCATCCAAGGAAGAGGATGAAGAAGAAACAAATTTGAGAAGTCTAGAAGAATAGCATTATTAATCTTTTTTTTCGTATATTTTTTTGAGTTGCACAGTTCCTGTGGTCATACCTCATTTGCAAATACTTCTCCATGCCAGGGTAGACATAAGAGGAATATAGCTGTCCATGTAGTAAGAACATGTTTTCCAAATGATTTACATACATATTTCAGTATACGTATGTAAATTTGTATTGGTTTTTATGCAAATTATCTTTATTTATTTGAAAAAATTGCATAATATTCCTGGGTTCCACCACTGTGAAATTCAGACAGACAGGAAAGAAAAAATGTACTTTTCTTCTCCATAATTTGATAACGAATAATTTCCTCATGTATGGTAGTGATAATTCAAAATCATGTTATCCAACTATTATTTTCATGTTCTCTGTGAAAGAAAGGACAATTCTTTGTCCTTTAAATATAAGACCAGAGGGTTCTTCTGGGTCAGAGTCCATTCCGAGCTCTTGGAGAAAATGACAAAATATAGCACAAACAAATTAAAAGGGAAAATGTTATAAACATTTAAAAATAGTGTCTTGTTTCTGGATTTTAGATTGAATTAGAATCTCTGGTGTCTCACTCTCCCTAATATACTTAGTCCTATTTAGTATGAACACAATAGGCAGTCAAAATCCTGCCCTCAGATGGAAATGGGCACACTTGTTCTGGCAGAGACTGGAACTGGAAGCTGCATAAAGTTCCTGTGCTTCTTGCTATTGCTGCAGCGTTATGAGTACCACAAGTGCTATAACAGTAAACATAGTGCATGTATTGCTTTCAATTACATTAGAAACATCTGATTTCATTTTAGGTCCCTCAAAAACCTGCTACATATAGCTTCATGTTATACCCACAGTGGAACATTTCCTCCTTTTTCTTTTCTGAAAGAGCTGAAAATAAATTTATTCTCATCCTTTTTTTCCCCTTTGCTAAATAGGATAAAAAATATTAATCTTATTCTTCAGGTGGCATAACTGAGCTCTTGTGAGTCAGAGCACATAGCCCACAGCACGTCACAGAGGTTAATCAGTGCCAGTCAGGAGCAGAGCCGAGCCTTGCAGCCCTTGCCAAGCTGTGCGCTACCATTTCCTTGCTCAGTATACTAGAGAGCAGTCACTAGCTGCCTAGACCAAATCATCCTTGCAATCACACATAACATTTTCAACACCTACCCCTTCATCAGAATTGTAAATACTTTCCCTCTCTTTTTAATTATCTCGTGGCATTTGGCACTACCAGAAAATAGCAGAAAGAAAACATTTTTTTTTACCCTTAAAAAAAGTAACTTATTTGTAACAGAAGTTTTTTCAAACTTCCAGATAAGTCAACTTCTTTCTCCTGTGTTTTGTATAATACTTCCTCTATTGGGATGAAAAAATATTTACTTCATTTCTGCTTCTAATCCCTTTTTGTTTGTCTGCCTTTTCCTGTACTGTTGTTGACAAAGGAAACAAAAATTTGCGGACACTTTGGATAGAAGTCAAAAGCAAGAGGAAATATTTGTAGCTGAAAACATACAAGAATCTCAGCAAATCCCACACAGAGAATGGATAAAATGACAGAATTTTCCAAGACAGTAACACCGTTTTTTCAAATCCAGAAAATTAAGTGACATTTTCAGGAGCCATGTGACAAGTATCCGAAGGTCTTTCAAAAAGAAGGACCTGAAATCTTTTGTCTTCCTCATCACCACATTCTTGTGGATATTCTTGCTCAGTGGGGTCAGTGGGAGCACATCAGAGGGAGCTTCCAGAGCCCTGCAGAGCAACCAAAGATGAATGGGAGATATATCCCTTACACACCCTTTGAAGTACAGCTTATGTAGGAAACAGCAATTTAACCCTTTTCATGACCTGGCCTGAGGAAGGAGTAGGAAACTTGCCTTTCACAATAATCTGTTTTGCCCACACTGCAGGATTGTGCAAACTATTGGAAGGAGTCCGGCTGTGTGTCAGCAAGAGCTATAAGTTTGTTTGTCACCTACAGGGATCAGTCATATGAAGGTATGGCCTCCTTTCATCATGTAAGTCTGCCCTGCTATCATATATAATGCTGGTAAACACCAGTAGTCTGGCTTAAACTATCTTGATAATGGTTGTGTCGCCCTGACCCACATGGAGGTAAATTGAATAGGTGCTGTGCAGCAGAAGTCCTTACAAGATCTTTGATTTTGTATTTGAACATAACATTTCATGAGTTCGAGGCTATATAAGGCTGTACTTTCCATGCAGATACATCTTCCCTATAGAAATATGTCTTTCATAATTTGTCATTGGATATTTTATTTTTCTGGGAAAACTATAACCACTAGTTTATAGGAAGGCTCTGCAGAACATTCACTTTTCAAGCAAGTAGGCTGACTAACAGAGAAATTCTATTAGTTCCTTAAGATAATATGGAAAAAGTCTTTAACTGGCTTTAAATGTAATGCAAATGTTAGGTTCCTTGCTGCAATCGTATCAACTTCCTTTCATAAGAAAGGTGCTAGTCTATGCTAAACATGCGTGCTGAAATGGCTTCTTGGGGTGATGCTGCTCTGTGCGCCTTAAGAAACATCATCTCATTTAATAGCTTTGCCTGCTTGGTATACCTGATATGTGTACATATATCTTCCCAGGTTTTCTGTATAGGAAGACCATTATTCTTTTGCTCTGGTGGATATTGAGCTATTCAGAGGAAGGTGGCTGCAAAAGAGACTAAGGACTTGGTCTGGCCAGGAAATGAAAGATTTTAGACTGTGGGAGAAAGATAGTATTTCTTTCCTGTAAAATATATAATCCACGCCCCACAACAGTGTGTGATGTCAGTAACTTATCTTACTGGCTATCCAATCCACATGGTTTAGCCTGTTTTAATTTAACAGTTACGCATGTAATTGAAGACTGTTATGTAGTATTGACTACTATACAAAAATCTGCTGTATAATTCACAGCACAGCTCTCATAAAAAGCCACTTAGACAATTTCAAATGGGGAAAGACAGGCTTATGGGTTTTGCAGGTACTAGAGTGCTCAAAGGAAGCGTTGAGGTTCAGGACAACAAGGCATTTCAAAATAAAATGCTTTATGTCAAATGAACAATACATCACTGCTATTAATCCACATAAAGAAGCATCTTTGGTGAAGTTTTGCAGTCTCCCCAACCTCTGGATGATCCAAAAACTGGTTCACTTTGCACTCATAGACAGGATGAAGAAAATATTGTGTTGAGCAAGTCCACAATAGAAATGCAGATGGCACGGCATGGCAGTTTATATACATTACTGATATTGCTGCTCTCATCTTTGTGAGAGCTCAGGAAAACTACTCTGAATGAAGTACATGTTCACAATGTCCCATGTGGGGTTCTAATGATTTTTTAACAATAGTTTGAAATTCTGCTGCACAGTCAAAAGGTGATACCTACTACTGAAGACAAATGAGAATGCTGGCGATTCTGCTGCTGGGGTGCCTGCCTTTAGTACTGACAAATGGTAGAAATGACCTGTCCTGCACTGTCATGACAAGGCACTGCATCATCTCTGAATTATTTTGGTGAGTTCGGAGGGGGAGTTTGCTGTCTTTTGTCCAAAATTGGTCTGTGTGATGCTAAAAAATGAGCCTGCTGACAATAAAACACAATACCCCAAAAAGGTATCAAGTAGACAATGAAGATCCAGACTTTACAACACAAAATAGTTTGAAGGTCTAGAAGAGAGAGCCTGTAGGGCAGGAATTTTTGGTAATTAGAATGATACAAAGAGAATGGATTTTGGCAGTAGCTAGCAAAGATGTTTTCTGTGATGCATTTTTCTCTTGATTCTATTCATAAGGTTAAACAGCTAAATCCTAGTCTGTTTCTGTGGAGTTTGAACAGTGAAAAAGAACATACGGTCTTCTGGTTGCTTCCCTAATTCTTAAAAAAAAAAAAAACAGGTTTTTGAGGAGCCTTAGCACCCCTATCCTCAAATCATTTTTCTGGAGTATTGAGAATTCATGGTAGACTCTCTGCAAAGTCTTTTTCAAATTAATTCTTTTATAAAAGTAGAAAGCTTTAAAGCAAAGTAAAGGTTTAAGCAAGGAATGTGCTAATTAGAGTACAAAATAGAAACATGGTTCAAGAGACTTTAAGGAAGAGGAGGAAGAAAATTACTTGAGACGTGTCTAATGACATGTCAAAACATATCGTGAGCCAGCAGACACCTGGGGCAACTAAGGAGGATTCTTATTACAAAGTTTAATCTTAATATAGGAGTGGAGGGGTACAGGGATATGTTTCAAAAGTGTTTTCCTTTAATATACACTTACGTATTCAATAATTTTTCCCTTTTTTAAAGCGATAAACCTAATTCTAAGTATTCTGGCACATAGCTCTCAGGCCACGTATCTGGGCACTGCAAATACATTTTTTCAATGGCAAATTCCTTGAGTGTCTATCACCCTAAAGGTTGCTGTGCTTCCAAGAATCTATGGAAAGATCTACCATTAAATTGTAAATGCATCATTGTAAATTGAGTCATAAACTGTGAAGTAACGGGAAGACATCTTTCTTGTCAAGGAAGATGCCAAGTTTCTTTGGCAAGAAGCAAGGCAATATGCAAGGAGTAGCTGAGACTCGGCAATAAAGGTGGATGTCCCTGAGCTCCCATAAGATTGAGATAAGTTTTTTCTCTGCCTTATGTATGCACAAGAGCAAAGCTCAATGTGGAAAGTTCTGTTATGCTGCTGCATGTGATCTTAGGACAGAAGAAAAAGAAAAGCAGATTTTAACAGTTACAGCTCAGGATTGATGGTCTTGCAGATTTCTTATATGTCTTTCACTGAACTATGTGTTCTTTTTTTGCTTCATTTCAGTGTTTAAGATCTGCTTCTTAATGTTATACAAATAAAGCCCCAAAAGAGAATAGGAAAATTTGTAAACAAAGTGGAATGGCTCAGTAAGGGTGACTGAGAAAGATAAACAGGAAATGATACTGATACTTTTAAATACTTACCCAGTAAGTGGGATCCTCTCTAATCAGTTGTTAAATAATTGTACAAAAATCAAACAGCTTTCATGAAAGGAACTATTAACAAATCTTCTGCAGAACAACTGATCATCCAACAGGACACTCATTAGGGAGGGTGAGGCTTATTTTCATGTCCCTATTCCAGTTCAGGGAGAATTTAGGTCACTTGCATTTCAGGAGACCACCACCACCATTGGACTATTGGTTATTCTGTGTTTTAAGTTATGGGATTCCTTTTGACCTGGAAATTCCATCAAGGTCAGCAGAGCTGGCATATTTTTGCAAACATATGAAATAGTGGCTCCAAGTCAGAAACACTTAGAGTATCAAAAGAATGCCTTACTGAAAATATCTGATCACTTCTCATGGAAGCTGTTATCCTCCTTTTCTCTCACTGTCTTGACTACTCTTTGGAAGGAAATACGTCCATGAATTTTGTTAGCGCCCATGTTTTCCACTCTGATTAAATGAAACGATAGCAATGATAAGGTTATTCCCCTTCCTTCAAATCAAACTGTAGTGTGGTTAAAAAAGGAGAAGCAGCATGTTCCTTCTGCTGTCTGTGCCCCAACAAAGGGTTGGGACTTGTCAAATACGAAAATTCCCTTGGCTTGCTAATGTGATGAAATAAGTCATAAAACCGGAGGAAAATATTTTGAGGGAAAGTGTCAATGAAAAGATTATCTATTTTGAGGAATATAAGTGAGCACTCAAGACAACACAGCAAGGATTGCTGGTGCTCAAGGAGAAGGAAAGGCTAACTGCAGAAAAATAGACTGGGGGTGCTGTGGTGTTTTCACCCTGCTGGGTAATTAAACTCCACCACAACCACTTTCTTACTCCCCCTCCTCAAAGGAACAGGGGGAGAAAATATGATGGACAAGGGCTCAAGGGTTGAGATAAGGACATGGAGATCACTCACCAGTTACTGTCACGGGCAAAACAGACTCAGCATAGGGAGATTAATGTAATTTATTGCCTCTCACAAACATACTAGAACACTGAGAAACTAAATGCAAACTAAAAACACCTTCCCCCCATCCACCCTCTTCTACTTCCTCACCCCAAGCTGTGCAGGGGAACGGGGAATGGGGGTTGCGGTCAGCCCATATCGCTTCGTCTCCGCCGCTCCTTCGTGGTCACTCTCTGCCCCTGCCCCGGCGTGGGGTCCCTCCCACGGGATGCCGTCCTTCCTGAACAGATCCTGCGTGGGCTTCCCACAGGCTGCAGCACTTCAAGAGCTGCTCCAACATGGATCCGTACCACGGGGTCCATCCTTCAGGAGCAAACTGATCCAGCATGTGTTCCCCACGGGTGGCAGCTCCCACCGGATCACCTGCTCCTGCGGGGGCTCCTCTCCATGAGCTGCAGCTCCAGCCTGGAGTCTGCTCCTGTGGGGGCTCTCCATGGGCTGCAGCCTCCTTCAGGCCACATCCACCTACTCCTCCATGGGCTCCTCCATGGGCTGCAGTGTGGAGATCTGCTCCATGTGGTACCCCATGGACTGCAGGGGGACAGCCTGCTCCACCATGGGCCTCACCACAGGCCACAGGGGAACTTCTGCTCCGGCGCCTGGAGCACCTCCTGCCCTCCTTCTTCACTGACCTTGGTGTCTGCAGGGCTGCTTCTCTCACATTTTCTCACTCCTCTCACTCCCAGCTGCTGTTGAGCAGCAGTTTTTTCTTTTCTTCAATGTGCTCTCCCAGAGGCACAACCAGCGTCGCTCACTGGCTCATGTCTGGCCAGCAGCGGGTCCCTTCTGGAGTCAACTGGAGCTGGCTTTGGCCTGACATGGGGTAGCTTCTGGGCTCTGCTCACAGAAGCCCCACTGCAGCTCTCCTGCTACCCAATCCTTACCACGTAAACCCAATACAGCTAGAAAATGGATATAACTCAAAAAGACAAAAAGGAGCAAGGGAACTGCAAAAGGCATTCACAGGCAAGAAGTAACCACATCAGGATGAACCGGAGCCTACCTGTCTAGAACAGTCAGCACTTCTAACAGAATAGGTAATAATAATAAAAAAGTTAAATAGATCAATACCACAGTTCAGTGACTCAATTTTCCACCTAACTCCTCCACACCAAACCCACTCATCATAGCTGTTGTGCATTCTCCCCAGTCATAACACATCACCTAGCAGTCACATAGTAATAAGAGTGCTGTCTCAGCCCATGGGCCTGGTAAAACCTTGCTGAGGACACCTAAATCATATGTTAACTTCCACAGACTGTGCCTCTGCATCCCAAAGTCGGCATTATCAGAGAGCCTCTGGCTGCAGTTCCATTTCAGTTTCTGTATTGGTGGAGTTCCAAAATGGACACCTACATTTCATTCAGCTAGGCAGCATATCAGAAAATGTAAGTTCTGTGTTCCCTATTTTACAGTTAACCCCCCACAACCCCTCCAAGACAAAAGAAACAAACAAACAAACAAAACCCACAAAACACAAATCAGACAGAGAACCCATAACAGCCAATAATTTTAGCTGCGTAAGACAGGGTCTTATTGATCTCCACAAATATTCTAATGAGATGTTTGGGTAGTTTAAATCAACAGAAACTTTTCTGTCAGTGTAGATTTATGAATTCATACTCAGTTTCCTAAAATGCATGACACTGAATAAAATCTTAGCAGCTGTTAAACATTTGTCTGTTTCTAAAGATCGTATTTCTGACAGTCTTTATGTTGATCTTCAGGGATAATTTTACTTTAGACCTTCTTTTCACTAAATAAACACACTGGTTGAGATTGTTAGGTTCAACCATACTTGGTGTCCTTGGAAGGACCTGCTGTCATGGAGAGAAACAGCATTGCCTACTCCTCTTTCCACAGATCAATAGAAATTCTTAATGAAAAATAAACAAACAACAAAAAAAAACTAGGATACTTCTGTAAGTGCTCACTATTTTATTTGGTTTGTGGGAAAAAAATGATGGATTTGAATGTTCTTTATGTGCTAATTATGTTCTGTTGTTGGTTTGTTCACTTCTCCAGACAAATGCAGGTTATGTAACTATGCGTATCAAGAAAACTGAGGATGGTCAAACCTTCTTTTTTCAATCTCATTTTTCCAAGGCAGGATTATTTTTTCACCCTTCTAGTAACCCACTTTTTAACACAGAGTAGCATGAGTTTCTGTGAATTGGTAGGCACTTTCTTTCCTGTTGGGATATATTAAAATGAAATCTGTTATAAATTATTTTGGCATTGTTATATTTAATTTGTCTTGCAAACTGAGTTTGCTTTTTTTTTACTTCAGAACAAAAGCAAAATAACTTTCTGCCATCTTTATCTTGTAGCTGTTGTATGAAGCCCCCAAAACATCCCTCTTTGGAATAACCTTGCAAAGTTCTAAAATTAATTTCCCTGCAGTTAGCACTATTTCACTGAGATTTGCCCTCTGGTCATAAGGCATGCACATTTTAAAATACATGAAATAGATATGCAGTTTCCCTCATAATTCATGTGTGATATACCACCTAGTAATTTTTCCACTGCATAGAAATAAACCCAAATCTTTTAAGTCTGTTTCTCCTCCTAGGATAAATCAACATGCTCTGTATTTAGGAAGATTCAAATGATTCTATTTTTCCCTATAAGCCTTCTCTCCAATTCCCAAATCAACATGACATAAATATTAGGGCTTTATCAGATGCCAAAAAGGAAGAAATGTGTGTGTGTGTGTTTACGTGCAGCTGGTGAGTAGTGATTAATGATGATCATGATGATTGCGGTCCTTGGTATTTTGGGGATTCTCACCTCCCTCTCAGATCTAGAATAGATAATAAATGCAGTATACATCTGCACACTGCAATTTAGATGTCTCCTGCCTACAGTTCTGTGATCAGATTATCAAAGGCACCATTATCTCTAAGTCTTGCAGACTTCTGCGTGAAATTTAGATGCTCAGGAAATATTTTATATGCCAGGTTTCTCTTTTTATGGCTTTCTTACACTGGACATTTACGCTTTTTTTTTTTTTTTTTTTGTAATTATGAATGATTCCACGTTATAACTTGATCAAAAAAATTAGGGCAGGGCTGAATAGATCTGCTAAAATTGTCTACAATCAGAAGCCAAAACAGACAGGCAAAAGAACTCTGAGTGCTGCGATGGCTGAAAATGTCAGGTGGGAAATGTGAATTCAGACTCTGTCAGGTAAACGAGAGATGAAACCTGACTCACATGCCCATTAAAGCTTCATCCATTGGGTAAAAAATGGATACAACTTTCTTCTCTCCGGCGATTTGAGTTATTCCCTAAGTAGAAAACTCTGTAAAAACTTTTTATTGGGTTTAATTATTTGATAAGTGTCTAGTGAAAATAATTCCAGGATAACAGACTAGGGCAGAAATATTTTTGTTTGGTTTTGTTTGTTTGTTTGTTTTGTTTTGTTTTGTTTTGTTTTTTGTCTTTGTTTGCTTGTTTCCCTAAAGTCTTCTATTACTGAGAATTCATTCAGTAGATCTATGTTTCAGAGTTCTCATAGCTCATTTTCTGCCACACCTTGTATTAGGCAAGACTATGGTCATCTGAGGACAGACTGCTCTCCACTAAAATGACTCTTGCAGAAATGGCTTAAAATAACTGACTGATATACAGTTTCTCTTCTCCAGTACTTCAAAACATTTTGGTCTTCCTTTATATGTACAGACCATGCACACATATATAGTAACAAAAGGCAAAGTACGGTTTTTGAGTCTTTTTTGGAGTTAACACTTCAGTTATAAAAATAATGGGTTGTTCTCTTTCTTCTGATACCAGCTTTCTTTTATCATCAATTTATTTGAGTGGTAGCAGATATTAGGAAATTTGCAAGCTAACTTTCCCACAGATGAGATCTGGAGATACATCATCTGGGTGTTTTCTATGTAAAATATATTTTGAGTATACTTGCTGTTGCCCTATAATAGCACAGAGGCAATCCTGCCTTCCAGAAGGCTCCCCCCACAGATCAAAACACAGCTCTCAGAGGGCAGCCAAAACTTGCCACCAGGCTCCAGTGTGAACAGAGGGCAGATTCTGCTGTCTGCCTCAGCTTCCCTGTAAAAACAGCTGCATCGTTTCTTCTCTATAAAAGCCCCAGTACTTAAAACTTTGCTTATTTAAACTTAACAAATAGTATTCTTCCTTTCCAACCTGTAATAGGTGCTCCAGAATGTCAGCACCATCATATTCTCTAAGAGCTTGATATAAGAATGAAACCTCTCAGGGGAGGTGTTCATTTCCAATATGGACATCATAATCTTCATTCTTTACCTTAACGGCAAAGTCCATCACTGTTTTTTGCAAGGTACATTGCTTATGCTTGTAGATAACTACAGCATACCTGTTATTACAATTGATAAATCTGAAGTTTCACTACTAATAAAGATATGATCAAAGTTAAATTGCTTGGAGCACTTAAGAATACTCCAGTTTACATTACAAGAAAATGAAATAATGGAAAGGTTTTAACACCAAGAGCATTATTTTCCTTCCTGCATCAGGCACATCCCCATATTTCTTTGAAAGAATTAAATTAATTTCAAAAAATAGTATAGCTGTATTGTTATACAGTTTTGGGGAGTCCTATCAAAGTTAATGTAACACATTCAAATAAATGAAAATGAGGACCTTTAATTTACATTTCTTTACTTTTTCTATAGGACACCATAGAGCTGTTGTACAGTATATTCACCAATTCTGTTAAGCTTTTATTTTCTGTGTAAGACCCAGTTTTGCATATGGGCTACAACCTTTCAAGGGATCACAGACCCTTGGATTTGGTACTTATATAGGCCTTTCTCAGGCTCATATACTTGTCACATGTTGTACCTTCAGATTTTGAAAGAAATGTTCTCACTTTGCCAACAGACTGACCTGTCTCATTGCATCAATAGAAATAGAGTGCCCTGTAACAGCTTAAATGAAATATAATTTTCTCATTCATTCATAGAGACAGAAGTCCCAGAAAAAGAAGGATCAATAATTTTTGGAAGATTAAATTAATGCTTTTATTATTATATGTGAGCATGTTCTTTGACTAAAATGAAAAACAATGAGAGAACAGTATGTAATTTTCAAGAAGAAAATCAAAAGAATAAATGACTGCATTTCTAGAAGGCTATGTTAAACAGAATGATTAAGACCCTATGGAAATGCAGGTGAAATGGATAGGGAAAAATCAGTACACAAATAAAAAAAAATTCGGATTTCCTTACAGCTATATTTCACCTTACATAGTAAGAGAAAATATTGTTATTCATAAACATTGGAGCTTTCTTTGGACTGATTATGACTTTAAAACACAATTTGCAGTTTTGCCTCTTTATTTTATCTGTAAAAGCTGGATCCCAGCTGGAGCTGGGATTGTTTAGTCTGGAGAAGAGGAGGCTCAGGGGAGACCTCATTGCACTCTACAACTTCCTGAAGGGAGGTTGTGATGAGGAGGGGGTCGGCCTCTTCTTCCAGGTAACTAATGATAGGACTCGAGGTAACGGCCGCAAGTTGCGCCTGGAGAGATTTAGATTAGATATCAGGAAAAACTTTTTCTCTCAGAGAGTGGTCAAGCACTGGAACGGCCTGACCAGGGAGGTGGTGGAGTCACCGACCCTTGCGGTTTTTAAGAAGCGCCTGGACAAAGTGCTACAAGATATGGTTTAGTAGCTTAGTGGGTAGTATTGGTGATAGGATGACGGTTGGACTAGATGATCTTGAAGGTCCTTTCCAACCTTGTGATTCTGTGATTCTGTAATCTGTGATTCTGTGATTCTGTGAAAAGTGGTAATAATCTTAAGAATTTATTTATGATTTTAGACATTTATATTATTTCAAATCACATCCCTTCCACCTAGTGTATCCAGTGGCAATGTTCTGTGTTACAGCTGTACACTGTGAAATGACAGATTTACTCATCTACAGCAAGAAAGTATCTCTGTTCTGAACAGATGAAACTTAGAATATATATCCACAGTAAAAAGAAAAAAAAAATGTTATCTGTGCATCCATGGAAAGCAATAGATCCTTCAGAGATGCTATAGGTGCTGCTGGAAATCTAAGGTTACTAGTTGCCTTAGAAACTTCATTACTGGAGAAATAACAAATGCAACTAAGTAATAAATGAAAACAAGCAACAACAACAACAACAGGGAGATGATAGAGTTTTAATCTAATATTTACAGAGAAAATGCAATGAAATTAAAGCCTTAAGAGGGATCTTACTACCTCCACAGTGTCTTTATTGTGATATTTATTCTGGGTAATGATCAATAATCAAAGCTATAAGCTATGCATAAAGTTCCTGTTATGAACATATGGGCCTGACTTACCAATCCATTGTATCAGTTTTTCTCCATCATAATTCCAAAAAAGACAACTAATTAAGTACCAGTGGTGTGAAAGCAAAAGAGGGGCTCTCTACTGAAAAAAAGCTTGAAAATTCATTGTGAATTCTCTAAGAATTATAATTTCTCAACATTTTAAAACATCTTTCATTATTTTAAAAAAATTTGATAACATTTTTGGTGTATAATTTCTTTCCCATTCTTCTCTCCAACTTTTTCCCCCTTTTTTTTTTTCAGTGCCTT
>VXAL01001012.1:5657-35789 GCA_013399475.1 Chauna torquata | reverse complement strand
ACAGAAATACTCCTATTTTAGAGTTTATTTTCTGTTTAAAAGGTCATCTAATCTGCTCAAAAGGAACCTAGGTAACCCATCAGGCAAATCTAAACAAACTGTGCTAACTTCTGTGGTCAGGGTACTAAAAGGAATTGTGCAATGGCTGGTTCTGACTCCCCAGCTTACTTGACTGGTCTTAGCTTCAGCATAAATCTGGGTCAAGATTCACACCTACATGAAGCCATTGCTGTTCTGTCACTATGCTCCTGAAAATTAAATTCCCCCAGTTACAAACTCAGCTTGCCTATTTATGTATTAAAATAGGTAGCACTGAGCAGTTTTGATGTATAACTGTCTCTGGTAACCTCTACCATTTAGGACAAAGTGACTCTTGGTTTGTGACACTCCTGAATGTGCAGGAACGAGCCAAATGCCTTCCCTTCTGCTCATGGCCTGCTAGATGTACCTTGTAGAATAAATGTCAGGTTTCATATTCCCAGACTGCAACAATCCTTGTTACCATGCTTTTTGTGGCAGTGCACAGTATCTCTTTTTGTTTTAAGCTGTGCACATTTCTTAGTGAGCTGAAAGGTTGCAGCTGCCGTCAGTATAAGCCCTGGGACAGCTCTGGACCCCACAGTGTAAGTATGGCCACTCACCTGAGCATCGCTTCCCAGTCAGACCCCTGCAGTACTTGGTCCTGTGCATGGGAACAGAAGATCCTCACTGCCAGATTTTTCTGTCACTGTTATAAATAGGGGTAGGGACAATATATATATATATATGTTGTTGTCCAACAACAACAACCATATGAACGGGCAAAGACATAAGGAGGGAAGGGTTTCAATAAAAGTATCTTTCTTTAGATCGAATCACAGAGATGGAAAAAACCTTTGAAGTGTACAATCCCTTCCTGATGTCTACACCAGTACCCCACCTCAAACCCACCCACCACCACCACCACATTTTCTTTTTTTTTTGGTTGTTTGAATGAATCTTTTATCTTTATGTTCTGATTTCCTGAATAACATTTTATTATTCTGAAGAACAGTAATAAGTATTTTTAGCATTTTTAGACAGTCTGGGGACTTTTCACAGCTCTGGAGATATCATACTATTGCTGAATTTAGCAAGAGGTGTGAGCCAGCAGCAGATGCCTTTCTACCCAAGAAGGGTCTTTTCACTGTTGGAAGGGATGGGAGCTCAGCACACCCTTCCTTCTCACTTCTGAGCTGTATAGAACCTGGGAAATCCTGCTGTTCATGGGGTGCGGGAGCCCCAGCTCCAATACTGCTCAGAGTTTTGCCACCCAGCAGCTTACCAGGATATCCCTGAGGTCAGGGCATACTGGTGGCTGTAGCTATCAAATAGCTTCTAACCTGCACAAAGACAAACAAAAAAAACGCCTTCTTTCCTGGGTAGAAGAATTATCCTGCTTATTCTGTGATGAATGGGTGCTGGTGAGCCTCCTGTCAGTGTGCAGCAGGGGGGGGCTGCGCGATGAGGCCAATGAGGGGAGTAGCCAGGGCCAAGGGACAGGATGGTGCAAGAACCTCAAACAACAGGCCCCAAGGTGACCAGAAGAGCCAGGCCAGTGCCAAGAGGCTGTGGTCACCCTGCAAGTCTGCCATGATGAGGCAGGTCCAAGATAAGGTTAAAAAGGTAAAGTCAGCAGGTCAGAACTAGGGAGGTATGAGACTAGGCACAGCACAGCTGCAACACAGCTCAGACAGGGACCAAGGGCAAGGACTAAACCTTCAGCTCCCAAGGGAAAAGAGGGAGCCCCTACTGAGAGTTCTTCCTAATTTTCCTGAGAGAGGTCCAGTGCCAGGCAAACCTCCTCAAACTTCTGTGCCTTGAGCACAGAGACAAAATTTCCCAGAGGGGTGGTGAAATGTGCTCCGGGACTTGACCTCCCAAGCAGAGATAAAAGATCTGGTATCTTATATCTCCAAAATATTTGAATAACAGCATCTTACAGCTCAGAAATTCAAGAAGAGCTGAGTTCAGCTGTCACTGTCTCTCATGGTTGCAAAATATGTCCAGTGAGCTCATCAGGAGCTGTGACAGGCAAGGGCTTCTAAGTTGGTCTGATCCTGGGAACATCTGCAGAAAAGAGGCTTTCTCTCAAATTGCTAATATCCAGAAGAAAAATCTGGTAAATTTTTGCTGTTTAGATCATCGAATGAACATTTCTATATAAATTTTCACATATGCATTCTCTCTGACAGAAAGAAAGAAAGAAAGAAAGAAAGAAAGAAAGAAAGAAAGAAAGAAAGAAAGAAAGAAAGAAAGAGAAAGAGAAAGAAAACAGAATGTTACTTAACTAATGTTTTAAATTTTCTAGCAGAAAATTACAAAATGAACCTCTGATGCTACATAGAATCAATTTGCCGTAATCAGAATAGCTAACAACAGAAAATCTCGTATAACACCAGAATACCAATCATTTTAAGACTCAAGCTAGGAAAATACATATTCCTCAGATGCACATTCCTAATAAAGAACAATATATGTTTTACAATTCTCTAAAATACTATTACCACCCTCCCTTTCTCTCCCTAAATGAAGAAAAGTGAGCTCTCTGAAGCTAATAGGTACTACCAAAAAGAAAATTGCATTCTTCGTTTTCTATTACCACTTGTAGACCACACTATGTATTGAGACCTACAGATTCTTTAAGTCCGAGGGACCTCGTATTTCTGACCACACACAAACCCAGTGGAGTAATATATACATATATTGATCTCCTGCACTCTGTTATTTCAGCTACCCAGAACTTGTGCTTGAACTTGTCATGGCTGTGCACTCTGCCTCCCTAGAGAAGGACGTAAATTGCAGATCGGTGAAGATGCTGAGCTAACGGATTCATTTGGTTTGTTATAGCCATGAACCAAACAGGAGCGATGTGGAAAGAAGGTGCATGTGCAGGGTGCAGATTCTGGAGTCATCTCATGTGAGTCTTTCCAGTCTACTCAGCAGAGAGGAAAGCACCTTCTTTCCATGACAGGCAGACACACAGGCTCCATGCTGCCAGTTCCTTGACCATAACAGTGTCATAATGGAGAACTTAATCTCATCACACTCAGACCATCTTGGTCACCCACAAGGGAGTTTTCAAGAAACAAGCTCGAGAAATCTAGCCAGCCTGTACTGAACTAAAAAAATAGCATAGTATTTCTTACTTCTCGGGACTTGAACTAAGTTTAGAAGTGAAAAGGGATAAGAACAGATGTACTACTTGACACAGAGGTGTCAGAGTACAACATCCTCTGACTGGGCTTTCTCCTTTTTTTTAAAATGTTCCACATCTCAAGGGTTTAATGTTTAATAACAAATTTACACATTTGAAGTAATTTGAAATTGCATGGGATTTTCATTTAGCAGAGTCATACAGCAATGTACTTAAATCGCAATACAAGCAGAGCTCTTAGAGTATAACCTTTGCAATATGCAGCAGACTGACAATACAAGCATGATTCCCATTACCAGTCTGTGTGATATGCTCGCTGTCACTGTCATCTCCAGTGGCCAGGAAGGAATACATGGAATGAAGTGAGCTCAGGCCTGATGCCTGGAATTATTTTGGTTTGTTTTTCAGTGTTTATTCTGTCTTGGGCTGAGCCAAGATACGCTCCCCAGGGCTGCTCTGGCTCACTCAAGAAGATATATGCTTGTGGTTTTCTTTGTTTGTTTGTTTTGGTTTGCTTTTAGTTTGATTTGGTTTGGTTTTTGTTTGTTTTTTTTGTTTGTTTGTTTTAAATAACTCTGGGATGTCGTAGATGGTACCAAAATCCAGTGGGCTTTGGAGCCCAGCTGCCTCCTCCTCCATTAGGGCCTCCTGCAGTGACGTGTCCTCCTAGGGCACAGGTTCCTCCCAGCCTGGCCCATCCAGCAGTGGCAACTGCTGCAGTGGTCCACCTGTCATAGGTTAGGATGTGTGCATGTTCCCAACAGGCCGTTCACACTATACAAAATGTATATAGATATTTACAAGACTGTACACACCGATCAACACAAATAGGCTGACATACTCAACACACACATGAACACAAACAGCACCAATAGCCAGAAAAGTATACTGACCAGCCCCTACTTGCACAAAATTGGCCTTTTTTTTTTCTTTTTTTTTTCTGTCTATTTTCTTGTTTGTTCCTTCCCAAATCACCTAGTTCCCTTAATATTGCCACCTTTCATTCCTCCATGAAACATCTCAAAATCAGTGTTGTGTAAACCCAAAATGTTCTTCCCCTGCATCCCATAATGTGCCTGGGGCATACTCCTGGGCAGCTGTCCTCCTCAGTTTGAAAGGTGCTCCAGCATTGACTCATCTTGGGTTTCTGTCACGGTTTTGGCAGGGACAGAGTTAATTTTCCTTATAGAGGCTCACACAACGCTGTGGTTTGGATGTTTGATGAAAATAGTGGCAATAACACACCAATGTTTTAGTTGCTGCAGAGCAGTGTTTACACAGAGCCAGGGACTTTTCAGCTCCTCATGCTGCCCTGCCAGCGAGGAGGCTGGGGGTGCACAAGGAGCAGGGAAGGGACAGGGACAGGACAGGTGACCCAGACTGACCAAAGAGATGTCCCGTGCCATGTGGCATCACGCTCAGCAATTAAACTGAGGGGTAGGCTGGGGTGGGAGGAGCGCTGCTCTGGAACAGGCTGGGCATTGGTCAGCGGGTGGTGAGCAATTGCATTGTGCATCACTTGCTTTGTATATTCTTTTATTATTACCATTATTATTATTATTATCACTATTATTTTCCCTTCCTTTTCTGTCCTATTAAACTGTCTTTATCTCAAACCACAAGCTCTTACATTTTTTTCCAATTCTCTCCCCATCCCACTGAGTGGGTGGGGTGAGCAAATGGCAGTGTGGTGCTTAGCTGCCTGCCAGGTTAAACCACAACAGTTTCATACCTGGACAAGGGGACTGAGCCTCTGATGGGGTAACCCTGGAAGGGATCCAGACAGGGCATCCCTCTCTGAGTCCATAATTTGGGCTCCCACCTGCCTGCCAACGTACCCTGGTGCTGCTCTGGGCTTGTGCTGATGACCCTTCGATGAACTGAGGGCTCCTGGGGCGGGCCTGGGAGTGGCTGGGCAGGGAATTATTTGGGAACCTCCTTAAAATTTCCGTTATTAAGTTTTCAATCCTTTCTCAAGAAAAATGCTGTTAGAATATTTTTAATTATCAAAACAGCATATTTCTCCTTAAAATTTTTCCTATAAAAGGTTGCTTTCTCTGTTTTGTTTGTTGTTGTTGTTTTTCCTACAAGAAAATCAAGAAAATTTCACCACAACTAATTAAGCTTTGGTGAGGATAGAAGCAGCAGAAAACAATGTAGAGTGAAGCCACTGAAACAACAGACAGTGTTTTAAAGTCTTTTTTTTTTTTTTTTTTTTTACTTTTGATTGTCAAACCATTAAAAGCAATATCAGATCTTCAGTAAAAAAAAAATTCTTAGATACTGTGACCATGGACAGCTGTAGAAAATCACCCATAGATGTAAGACTATGTAAACAACACAATATATTTGCATGATGTGTTTTCGCAGCTGTTTTTTCAATGTATTCATCTACAGCACTCTACTGCAGCTAGCCCCATACAACAAAAATGAGCTGCCATTCTTCTTTAAGCCCATTGAATGACAACTTATATAGTTGTAATGTCTCCTAATTTGGTCATCTGATATTTGCTGGGAGCTAACATTTGCAAACTGACCTGCTAAAGGAACAAAATAATGTCATACTGTACACTCTTTGACTATTTTACGTTTTCACTAGGCTAAGTAGACCATGACGATTTTGAAAACAGACTTCCAGTGGAATCTTTGATATATGTGGTTCTTTTACGCTTGAAACATACTTGGAAAGCCAGAGCTGTTTGTCTGCAGTCCAAGTGAGAAGACGCAGTAAATTAATTTTATTTCCTATATCACTTACAATCTCTTTTAGTCATCTGGTCAAAACCTATTACTATAAATCATTATAAATTTAGCTATGAGAGATGTGGGTAAACAGAATTTAGGAGAAGCTGAGCTAACAAAATTTATAAAAAATATACAGATTGCTTTAACTAGTCCCTGTGAATACACATAAATATTGAGTCTTAGTATAGTATCTGGAAAATTTACTGTAGTTGATGTATAGCAGCCACTGTTTGCTGTAAGCTAAAGAAAGCTGAACATTTCTACACGGCAGCTATATCGCTTGCTAGCAAAAGACTGAAGAGACCGGTATATGAATAAACTGGGCAAATATTTCAGCAACAGAAAGATTGAATGCCATCCAGAACATCAGTCATAGTGATACTACCAGATGAGTCAGCATCTGTTTCCCCACTTTTGGAAACTTTTTAAAGTGTTGTTTGTTGACAGTAATGATTATTATCCATATATATAAAGTTAAACACATTTTTCCTACAGAAAACCATTACCAAACATGGGGTCTTCAAAAGGATAGTGCCAGACAGATCTCTTCAGGAAAAATTCTTACAGCCGCTTATTTTGCATTGCTTGATGAAATACTGCAGGAGAAGCAAAAAAGTAGAAATGCAAAGGAGATGTGGAGATGGGGTCATGCATTTAATGGCAACATACAATAACAAAATTCTGGTCACTATCAGTGTAGGAGGTAATTATTGAAAACATGAAATATAAAAAAGAGTAATACTGGTGCAGCAGAATCACCCCAATAATCATCATATTCAGATATACCTCATTCTTAAATATTGCTTTATTTGATCATGAAGCCTAGGTACAAAAAACCACTGAGGATAATTAAGCATTGGTACAAGCTGCCCAGCAAGGCTGTGCAGTCTCTGTCCTTGGAGGTTTACAAGACTTTTGTGCATACAGCCCTGAGCAACCTCATCAGACCTCTCAGCTCAGTGTCTTTGCTCAGAAGGCTGGACTAAAGATCCCCTGAGGTCCCTTCCAACCTAAATGAGTCAGGGACTGTACGTTGAAAACGTAAGACCATGAGTCAAATATTTTCAGTGGCTCAAAGAAGGAACACCACTCTACTGCTTTTGCTTTTTATAGAGATACTACATTAGATACAGAAGAATTATATATATAAAAAAAAATCTCAGTGGGAAAGAAAATGGGTTGGAGCACTGTCAGCTAATGTTTATTTTCATGCTAACCAAGAACTTGTAGTATTCTGGTGTTAGAGAGTAAAATATGAATCCAGATCTGAGCTTGTTATTGACTAAGCATTTTCTGGTGCAGGTTTCCTATCTAGCCAGCAATTTAGCACATTTTTACATATTCATGGTTAAAGATTCAGACCAAAATTTCACCAGACCTAGGTGATAATCCTTGAGCTCAGGAAATAATTAAAATGAAATTAAAAATTAAATATGAGCAAATAAAATGGAAAAATTACTCTCTAGTTTGCAATTTGGGGAATGAAACATATTTCATGAGCCTTTGCAGTTTGTTGCTACTTCAGGCAGGTAAGCAAAATGCTATATTTACCTTTGAATGAAAGGAAGTAATACAATATTTTCTACTTACTGAGTTAAGACCAAAAAAGTAAAATGTTAAAGTTAATACACAGCCCTTTCTGAACTAGTAGTACTGAATGTCAGTTTGAATGACTCTGTATATACCACAGCATACATATGGAAAGCAGGAGCATCACATGTTTATTTTTTCAGTTCTGGAACACAGTTATCTAAGATGATGTTACTGAATTAATAAAATGCAAGTTTTGCTATCAGCAAATTAAAACAGCAACTATTTTTCATTCTTTTCTGAATTCACCTTATATTTGGCTGTGAGAATAATGATATTTGAGCTTCCATAATAGTATTCAGAACCAACCTCTTTAAATTCTTTCAGGTACTATCAAATAGAAGTCGTTCAAGTGTAGCACAAAGCTGAAAGCATATGAGTCTGGCTGTAAGTATGTTTCACATGTCACTCGCTATATGTGCAGAGCACTCTGAGACCTGATTCAGGTCTAAATAAAGTAGACAGAAAACTTCCTCCTGATTTCAGTAAAAGCTGACTGCCTCTACAAGCTTCCACTTGTTGTTGACCAACATAAACAGAGTCTAAGGTTTCTTGTTTAATTCGAAAAATGTTTAATATTCTTAGAATTCAGCAAGACTGCCTAATAAGGCTAAGACCACTTTCTATATGGGCAGAACTCAACATGGAGTGTTTTTTGGAAGTGAATTTGTACTTGCTAGGTGAAGAATATTCAGAGTGTAGGAAAAAATGCAGCAGTGTATTAAATCAAGAAAATGATGGCCCAGAGCATGTAAATGATACATAAAATATCACACACTAACTGCTTAATGAATTCTATTTATTTGAAAAAAATAATTACTATAAAAAGATTAAATACTTTTCATTGAAGTCTGGATCTGAATGTTGATGATAAAAATACTTTAAATATCCAAGAAAATAGTGATTTAGTCTGATGAATCATAAATATGGATAGTTCTGCTGCTGGATGTCATTATGTTTCTGGAATTAACTAAACTTATAATTCACATTCTTTATACAAAAAATAACTTAGGGACATAATAATTTTAAACTATGTCCATAAACCTCATTGACTTCAGTGGTATTCAAGGATATGTGTAATGTTAAACACACACTGAGCTGCTTTCAGAAACACGAATGTTTTCTAATACTGAAGTCTAAGAGGATTTTTAAAACTTTAGTTTTATTGATTTAACAGAAAGCAAGTATAATTTTATCTAGCTCTAAGTAGTATCTGAATAAGTAGGTCCATAAGGTCCATAGGTTCATAAAAGAAACCAAAAGTTTAACGCACCACAAAGATGTACCATCCTTTTCAAAACTGACTCGTGTCCAGGGGAATTTTGTTATTGTTTATAATGAGAAGTGGTTTGTATTTTATTGAATAATAAGAAGTAAAATGAATTCTTTGTAATTCTTTAAAACAATGACAGTAGAATTTCTAATCCTTATAAAGAGGTTGGAAATTCTAGCAAAAACAATGAGGAAAAATAAAGAATATGTTTCTCAAAAACAGCTCTTTCAAAAGCAAAACAAAACAAAATAAAAAAAAACAATCAATTATGGTAAATGAAAAGAGCATGACAGTATACGTGTGCTTTCATATTGTGTCTTTCCCTCAGAATCAATTTCTGGGTGTATTCATCGCTTTTTATAGAGACCTACAGAAACTCTATAATTGCATTTTATACTACATCAGAATGGCTTCAGGCCAGAGAATTCTGAGAATTGAGCTTTGTGTTCATATCCCTCTCTTGCTCATTTTTATGCAGACATTTATGTTATTGGTTATATATCAAAAGAGCTATTCATATATACTAGTGCAGATATGCATTTGAAGAGTACTGAATATTCTGTATTTAACCATGAAATATGCCACCTCCCATTTTAGTCCTCTAGATGGGATTTAGAAACTATCACCTTGATTTAGGTGACCTTTGCCATACACAGAATTGAAAGGTATCATGGACTCAGAAGTAAGATTAGTAAGAATATTTCAAGAACAATGCATTATAGGAAGCATATTTGCAAAATACTACCAATGAGTGAAAATAATCAATGAATTCATAAAAACAAATCTTTTTGATGGATGATCTTTATAGAAATAAAATATTTATAAGCTATTTTTAATCTGGACCACTTCATTGTTTTGATGTACAAGCTACCTTACCTCAACCCTTATATCAACAGAGTAGGGTAGGTAATAGATGATACTAATAGAATAGGAATTAGACGCCAATGATGATTACCTCTTCAATCAATTTTGTACTGAGAAAAATATAAACAGCAATATATCCTAAGGAAACATTCAAATACTAGTTAACTTAAACCTTCTACTTCTTGAAGTAAAATGTGTTTATTTCCCAAGAACTGTTGAGTATGTTACACTTTTACACATTGTTCTTCTGGGTGTGGTGGTTTTACCCAGCTGAGCAGCCGAACTCCACCACAACTGCTCTCTCATTCCCCCTCCTCAAAGGAACAAGGGGAGAAAATACGATGGACAAGGGCTCAAGGGTTGAGATAAGGACAAGAAGGTTGCTCACCAATTACTGTCATGGGCAAAACAGACTCAACATAGGGAGATTAATATAATTTATTACTATAACTAGCAAACTAGAGCAATGAGAAACCAAAAGCAAACTAAAAACACCTTCCCCCCATCCTCCCTCTTCTACCTCCTCCCCCGAGCAGCCCAGGGAACCGGGGAATGGGGGCTGTGGTCATTCCATATCAGTTCATCTCCGCGGCCCCTTCATGGTCACTCTCTGTTCCCCTGCTCCAGTGTGGGGTCCCTCCCACGGGATGCCATCCTTCCTGAACAGATCCTGCGTGGGCTTCCCACAGGCTGCAGCTCTTCAAGAACTGCTCCAACATGGGTCCGTACCACGGGGTCCATCCTTCAGGAGCAAACTGCTCCAGCACGGGTCCCCCATGGGTGGCAGCTCCCACCGGACCACCTGCTCCTGCGGGGGCTCCTCTCCATGGGCTACAGGTCTGGCTTGGAGCCTGCTCCTGCAGGGGCTCTCCATGGGCTGCAGCCTCCTTCAGGCCACATCCATCTGCTCCTCCGTGGGCTCCTCCATGGGCTGCAGCGTGGAGATCTGCTCCATGTGGTACCCCATGGGCTGCAGGGGGACAGCCTGCTCCACCATGGGCCTCACCACAGGCCGCAGGGGAACTTCTGCCTGGAGCACCTCCTGCCCTCCTTCTTCACTGACCTTGGTGTCTGCAGGGCTGTTCCTCACTCCTCTCACTCCCAGCTGCTGCTGCACAGCAGTTTTTTCCCTTTCTTCAATGCGCTCTCACAGAGGCACAACCAGCATCACACACTGGCTCATGTCTGGGCAGCAGTGGGTCCCTTCTGAAGCCGGCTGGAGCTGGCTCTTATTTAACATGGGGCAGCTTCTGGAATCTTCTCACAGAAGCCACCTCTGTGGCCACCCTGCTACCAAACCTTTGCCATGTAAACCCAATACACTGGGTTAGATAGAGGAAACTAGACATGAAATCACAATGTTCTTTTAACAGTTTTAATTATTTACTGGTAGGAACAAACCATCTTAATTTCAGGGGGTTTTAGGTGTTCTGTGGAGGTGTTGCCAATATTAATATGGACTGAGCCAGGCTCTTTTCAGTGGTGCCCAGTGACAGCACAAGACAAACTGAAACACAGGAGGTTCCCTCTGAACATCAGGAAACACTTCTTTATTGTGCGGGTGACAGAGCACAAGGTCAGGTTACCCAGAAAGACTGTGGAGTCTCCTTCTGTGGAGATACTCCAAAGCCATCTGCACGTAGTCTTGGGTGAGCTGCTCTAGGTATCCCTGCTTGAGGAGAGGGTTTGGACCAGGTGACCTCCAGAGGTGCCTTCCAACCTCAACAATTCTGTGACTCTGTGATAAATAACTCTTGTTTTTTAACTGCTCATCTACATGTATCTGGTTTAATCATTTTAAATTTTCCTGAGAAATGGATCATTATTCCATTATCAGATTGTAATGAGACCATCTCAAAAAGAAGGTAGTCTTACCCTTCCTCATCTATATATTCTCCTCTTCCTACCTGCTTGATCTGGCACAATATTCATGTAGTTTTTCAGGGAAATGATCCAGGGTGGAGGGGGAAAGGGAGAGGGACTGCTTTGTTTTTTAAGTAGGATTCATTATTGATCAAAGTCACTGCAGCCACATGAATATTTTTCCTGACACAAGATATGAGCCAGCACATCACTGGGAGCAGTCTGGGAAGAAGGGGAAAACTGTCTCCTTCAGTAGCAGTGGGTTAAAAACTGAATTGAAGCCTGCTATAGTAATACTTTAAATAAAAAGATGTGCAGAAATGATCTGTAAAAAAGCAGCTATGTAAGGCTTCTTGTTTTATACTGGGCCAATATAAAAGAGGTGGCTTGTCTGCTGGCCTGTGCAGCTGGCTGTCTGGGACCTCTGCAGCACCGAGCCCCAGTGCCTTCCACCAACCCAGGTGCCTCTGTGCAGCTCCCTGATTTATACATAGGTGCACTTTATATATGTATATTTACATGTGTGTATATCACATTTATATGTATACATGCATGTATAAAGATATGTAAATATAAGGAAGCAAGGATGATAAGGTAAAAAACAAAAATCCCCCCCCCCCAAAAAAGCAAAAACTGGAAGAACTAGCCAATAGGTTCATGAATCAGAGACTTTGAGAAACTTTTCACTCTGTGCTAAGTTTCACACACAGTTAAGGTGGGTGGTGCAGAGGTCCCTTTGTCCAAGTCCGTGGGAAGATTCCAGCTGCCTATAGGACCATGATGCAGTACAGACTGGGGCTCTGTGTGTTTTCTTATCCTTAGGACAGTGTCCTTGCAGAAAGTTGTGACACCCTCCAGCTGAGTGGTGAATGTTGTGGTCTGATCATGTCCCTGTCTGGGGCTGCAGCTGTCAAAGACAGGAAATTAACAACCAGAACAACCACCTTCTGTTACCACGGACAACCCCTGCCTCCCTGCCTGGGGGGGGGTCTCCCAGCCTCATGCCAAGGTTGTCCATCCCACATCTCCCTGATGCCCAGAAGACATGCCTCCTGGGTCAACATGCCACCCACCACACTGGGCCACCGCCAGTGTTCTGCCCACTATGATGTAGCTGCTGCATCACTAGGGATGATGGCAGAAGCTCATGTGGGGCCCAGCCCTTGGCTACTCAGGGTAAAAAGCATGGGGAGCTCCCTTTGTGCACAGCTGTGTGGGGCTTCCAGCTCCCTGCAATATGTATCTTATCTGTCCTGTGGAGTGTTGACTGTTCTCTGGAGAGAGAGGACAAATCATGCTGCAGCCTGGTCGCATCCCTGTCCAGGAGTCCAGCTGTACAAGAAAAGCAACAACGGAGGAACAGCCACCCTGCCTCCCTGCCCTGCCCTGTGTTGTCCCACGCACACACCCTGCCCTTCATGCCATTATTCACCTGGCTTCTCCAGAAGGAACAAATAATACAGATAAAATAAAGATAAAGACAAAGATGATAAAGATGATAAAACTGATAATGCTGTGGAGGAAAAATAAGGAGCTGAAGCAGCAATTTAAAGAACCAACAGCTTGGCAAAGTTTAAAAGGGAATCAAAAGCAGCAAGTCCTAGACACTGCCCAGTTTTAAGAACCTTTGCTGCTGTTTGCTGCTGAGTCATGTAGATTTGATCGCTGAATTCTGGAAGAAAAGTGCTTGTTGAGTTGACTGAATGTAGTACTTTAAACCTTTGTAATTAAAGGCATGTCCAGTGCCAAACCATGTATCCACAAGTCGCTGATAGCACTGAGGATGTCTCAGTGTGAACCACAAGACTCATGTCTTTCTTTCCCTGATATGAACCAGAGATTTTGCCAGGGACTGTGTAGTGCTGTGCACTTGAGTTGCACACTGGAACAAAATACATAAATTAGCTTCCATCTCCTTGGTTTACGGCAAACTATTACATCTTCTGTAACTGGCAGGACAAAGGTTAATGCACACAAACTGAAACAGAGCACATTTTCTCTGAATATCAGGAAATGTTTGATTACTGTGAGGATGACTGAGGACTGGCACAGGTTGTTCAGTGAGGTTGTGGAGTCTCCCTCCTGGGAGATCTTCAAAACCACCTGGACATGGCCCTGGGCAACCTGCTCTGGATGTCCCTACTTGAGTAGGGGGCTTGGACAAGATGACCTCCAGAGGTCCCTTCCAACCTCAACCATTCTGTGATTCTGTGAAATATCACTGTGGTTCATAGCAATATAGTTTCATTTTTAATGATATTAGCTTTCTACTAATACAGTTACATTACATTGATATTTTCTTAGTTGAAGTAGGAAAACAAATGAACACTTTGTCTTAATAAGTATTTTTCAAAAGTTCAAATAATAATTCAAAGTTATCTTATTTTGCATCTTACACTGACAAAAGTTTCTTGTTGGCTGTGTTTTCCCATTGTTGCCTATAATTCTTGGTTTCATGAATTATCAAGTGTCAGAGGAACATGCAGGGAGGGAGTCTGTTAATTTAGTTCACTCATGTAGAAGATAAAGCTTCGCATGTCATTTGATTATTGGGTTTGTCTAGCAGAAGACTTGTGCATCTTGCTCCACTGGGCATGGCCAAGTACACCAAGCTTAGATTGTTTGACATATCATTAATCCCTCTTCCTGGCATCTTGAATTAGTGGACACTGGACAGACTGACTGTGATGTTTTTCTCAAAGGATTCAAAGCATAAGAGGTAATTCAGTCCTAGCAATCCTTGGGTTACTTTGCTTATATCTTCCTCTTCTTTGCTATGCTCACACAAAGTCACAAGAAGATGCTGTCATTCTCAGTACCTATATGATTTTTTTTATCTTATCATGGTGTCATTCCTCCTCTAAAAATTAGAGTCATTTAGCTGATATGTTATTGCTCTTATGTAAAAACATTAAGCACAGCATATTGGGGTTCAGAGAAAGTGTCAGTTATTGCTAATGATGGCTAATGAAGAAGAGCTGATTACTAAAAATACATGTGGTGTTATCATGGATGTGGCAATAGATGACTTTTTTTCCCTCTGTTAAACTGTGGCATATTATGCAGGTATAAAAGTTGTGTTCCAGTGCTTCCCACCTGCAAAGGAAAGCATGCAAAATATTTTCACAGATACTAAAATTTCATAACCTCTGAGACCTGAAGATACATTTAATCATTTTACTCTTGGGAAAGAAAATTCTAGATGGAGAAACTATCATGAACATTTGCATGCCACAGTTGCTCCAGTTAACTTTGAAGCCCTAATGCATAGACTTGCATCCTGCATGACAGGCAGGGTTATAGACTAATTTATAGAACTGAAATTATTCCTGGCTCTTAATATAGTCAGCTGTAAATTGGGTGCAAGAGTCAGTCAGTTTTTTTGGTGTAAGGTATCTGTGATGAATTTTTTTCCATCTTCAAATGTAATTGAACCTTCAGAATTACTGAGAAGAGATAGCTTGCAACATCATATTCATTCTTCTTCATTCACAAAGATTAAGAAAAGTGTGTTTACTATTTTAGAGGTTATTGCCTGCTCTTTAATTTCAGACTGTCATTTATTTCCAATGCTCTTGAATTCATTTTTATATGACAAGTTAGCCCAAAGCAGAGAAACAGTGCATCTGAATGAAAAGATAGAGGTATATGTGAAAAGTTCACAGAAGCATTAAAATATAACCTTTTTTTCCCTTTCAGGACCACACGGAGGTTATGAAATGCATTAGTTTTAATTTAATGAATGGGAGTGGCAGCTTTGTAAGTACACTAAGCAATGCATGAGATATGCAAAAGTCTTACTAAATGAATTTCATGTCCTTGCTGACTTGGGTTTTATTCTACACAGTCAGTTTTGTCTCGACACCTTCCCAGTACATTTTGGATGCAAACCGAAAAGACACCAAAAGGACAAATCTTCTGATTTAACCAGTATTGTGTTAATCAAGTAACAGTTTTAGCTGTACTTAGCAATGAAACTAATTATGAAATCCTTATCAGTCTCCTTACATATACCTCACTAAACATAAGTCTGAGCATACAGGAATTATCACTAAAAACAGTGGGATCATGTATTCTGAAAGATTTTAATTCCAGTTTAAGTATAAGCAAGAATTTCAGAGAAATCTTTCTTTTATAGTTGGTGTGCCTCATAACAGTAGAGTAAAAATAAGAACATGAAAGTGTTCTTGTGAAAGTGAAGTGAAAACACTCACCGGAATTTGTCAAAGCACAACCTTGTAGCAGGTCATGGGAACTCTGAAGCTCCCTTGTTTTTATTCTTCCTGTGCAATCTTCAGTTGAAACTTGGGTATTTTTTTTCTGTCCTTCTTTCAATTTAAAATAAAAGTTAAACAACAGCTTGAATATTTGGCAGTACGACTTTCCTGGGGTAAGATTTCTGTGAGACAACTTCACAGAGCTAAATACATTCTTCTCCACCTTTTTAACATCTTTAATTTTGAGGTCAGGAAATTTGCAGTAATAGGCTTGTGGAAGTTTGTTTTTCAGTCATCTACCAAAACAAGTTAGAAGGATGTGAAAGGTTTTACCAGTTAAAAAAGTGTGCATCTTTCAGCAGTTACAGATGAAAATAAATAGTTGTCTACAGGTGGATATAGCCAGAATGTTTTCACCATTAAATTGTTATTCAATGGAAAAGAAAATTTTCAACTGAATGCGTTTGTACAGAAAATTTGTACAGACAACCACAGAAAATTGACCTCTCCAGAAGGGCAGTGATTGGAAATGTCTCTTTCTAACAAAATGGAGGTTCTAGTTGGAGAAATCCTGCTAGCCTCCAAAAGAGTCAGAGAGATTTTCAGTCAGGAAAGCTTTGGTGAGCTCCATGAGTCAACTCTTCAAACTCCACTCCACACTTTTGCTATACAGCCTTCTGTTTTCAGCTACAGCTGAAAGTTTGGGTCTATTGTCACTGAAGTGCTCCTGAAGAATACAATATGGCCTGAGTTTAACTGGTCCTGCACTGATGTAAGTAGCAACAGTTTTACTAAGAATAAAAGGCCTTAGTTTCTGGCTGCGACAAGCTTCATTTTTTATCACAAAAGTCATTTTATATTAAGAACATATAAAGAGACCTAAATGAACAAAAGCTGCTATGTGTTGCTCTCACCTGAAGACAAGAAAGGATGTTACTCTTCACGTTTCAAACCACTAAACTCATTTTTGTAAAAAAGAAATTCTAACATCCATATTGGAGCAATTCAGATCTGTTGTACGCATGACCAGTAGGTTGCCAGAAATTAATTGCTCTGGGAAGTGAATGCATTAACATAATAAGAAAAGAGTTTTATAGGTAATAACATATATCTAATTATAATGAAATGTATATATATGGCTGGCAAAGCTGACAAAAATAACAAAGGCATAGTTCTTAGTAATTTTATAATGTGGAAATCATCATTTGCTAAGGATGCATACATATTTGTTTCTGACTCTATATCAATCATTAAGCACAATCTTGTGAATGCCAGCTTAGCTTATATCCACTCTAACTTTTTGTGTCAGGAGTAGTTAACTAACAATTTAGCTGTAGCATATAGCTTAGAATATCATCATGACACAGTAGTTATGAAAGCTATGAAGGAAGAATTCTATTGCTACAAAAGAGAAGTTACTAGTTAAGTGATATTAAAAGTAGCAAATTCTATCTCACTCACTAAGGAATAGTACAGTCTTTAAGAAGGTGACACAAAATACCACTGGCAGGAATAAAAATCTCTATATTTTCATTTATACCTATGATTAAATTGTCCTGCACAGAGAGCAACCTTTTCGTAGCAACCTTTTCACCACAGATTTGGAGATGGATGAAGGCAGATATAGGACAAATTCTCATCCAATATTTTGTTAAGCCTTTGTTGCAGATCCTTCAGACTTTTTTAAGATATTCAGTTCACCAGGGCTTTTTATATATTTTCACGACTTTTCTTTTGGGGAGGATCAGAGCATGATAAATAAAGATACACAAGCTCTCTGCTGCAATGCAAAGAGCTTTCAGTTTCTCCTGAGTTCATCAAACTGAAATCTTCTGAAAAATTCCTAGCAAGAAAAGGCTGGGAATCTCCCATAATCAGACTATCTCTGGAAATAGCAAAATATTGCAGGAATTTTTTCTTAAAGGTTTTCACCTAAGAGAAGACTCTTTTGGAATTCTTACTTATAGAAGAGAAGTCTCTGAATTCCTATTTTCTCCATTTAAACTTAGGGCTCAAAGTCTGGCTATGCTAACTTTCACCGTAGCCAATGGAGAGAGTTCTGGGATCCCTCTTCCATATGTGTTATTTGTGAGAGGTACAGGAATCTCGTTTCCATATTTAGCCTGTAAAGATAGAATCCTTTTACTTGAAGAGTTGCATTTTGTGCACAGAACAGAGGAATTGATCTGAATGTTTAGGAAGAAATTAATCTGATACATTTTTAAAATTTGTCTCTCATTGTTGTATCAATATCCTGCCTTTTGCTTCCTCACTGTCTGTTGGAACATCCAATATGCAAAACCAAAGTTTAAAAACCAAGCACATAGTGACTATGTTCATAAGCTTTCAAACTTGCACTTAGCAACTCATTTGCTCTTCAGCCTTGAAGAAAGGAGAAGAAATGATACTGCTGATGAGAACAAAGTTACAGTGCATTATGTAGGTAGGTTTATGGATACTGATAATTTTTATCATGATTTTGTCGAAGTTTATTGTGTCACATAGTAGCAATAGTTCTCTGTATGTGTTTGTGTTTGTATGTTCATCAAAGCTGTAGTTTGTGGCTGACTGGACAGAAAAGAAAGCAAATTTATTTCATCACACTTTAAACAGAGGCTCTGAAAAGAGTTTTATGTGGCAGTAAGACAGCTCACTGCTTGTTAGCAGTGCTGCTGTTGTGCAGCAAGTAGCTCACTCTGATCATGATACATTTTATTCAGCTTATTTTATTAGATCATCTTCTGAATATAAGCAACTATATTTTCAGCTAATCAGATGCTTTTTTTTTTTCCTTTTTTTTTTTTTTTTTTTTCCCAGAGGAAAACCACTCTAAGTTATTGTTTTTAGGGAGGGAATAAAATTATTTAGTAGGAAACCTTTTTCTTTGCTGCAGATTATTAATATTGAAGTTGTAAGCTCTTTATCAGGAGATCGTCCTGCTCTAAGCTCCACATTATTATTCATTTGGGCACCTTTAATTCAGCATTAGCTTTCCACACCAAAGGTTGCATCCTGTTTTCCTAAGGATCTGTTTCCCTGTTTATGGTGTACTCAAAGAACTGAACACTTCCACAGGAGGACCCTGGAGAAAATATTCTTAACTTTCCTAGCTACTCTCACTGATATTCCACCAAAATTCTCACTAATATTCCTATGACTGGAAAAGATTTTGTGTCAGGAAGGGGCAATATAAATACACTATATATAAAACAAATTCTACCTATGTATATCTACAAATTCACACACATGCTGCATGTAATTACAATTGCTGTAATTACTGAGAAAATGTTGTGTGAAGTGTTACTTATTCTGCAAAATGTTACACACTGGTTTTGACCCTTCAGTCATCCATGTAACAGTGAAGTATCAACATGAAAAGCACCATGCAATTGATGAAATTAAATACATACAAACATTGCAGTCTTTAAAACAAGAATGCATGTTAGATACCTGTGGTGGACTAACCTTTGATAACAGCCAAACACCCTCCCATCCAGCCCCTCACTACCCTTTTGTGTATTCTTCAGTGAAAAATAATAGATGGGATAATGGCCGAAATCATTTTTAGATAGCCCTTTCCTACTTTGTACAAAGAAACCCACCTACCATTTTTATTACATAGTTTTATTTTTCTTTGATACATCTATCAAATTAAGAAGAAGCCTTTCAGTTAGTTTCTTGTAGCTATTTGTGTGTGTGTGTGTGTGTGTGTGTGTTGGGGATACATCTACCAGTTTTAAACTGCCTGAATTATTTCCTTTGTTACATTAAATATGGGACTATTCTACCATACATATACTGCCATAAAGGGAGGAGTATTATCATCTGTCATACTAAGTTTCAGGTTGGCTGGAAGAGATATCTTTTTTTATTTGATACCTCTAAAAAAGAGAAAATCTTGTAAGCATTCTTACTGATCTTAATTCTGAAAAAGAAGTTGCAGTCTTCAAAGTAAGAACAGACTCCGAAAAAGAGATTGTATGCCTAAAGTCTTGTTTCTTTTTTCCAACTATTTTCTAGTACCTTAGAAAACATCTTCCTACAAACTTTGGGTCATCACAGTTACAATACTGTTAACAAGAGATTTATTACGTTCAAAATGCAAGTAAATTATTATGACTTCTTAGTAACTTCAAGAACAGCCGAGAACTAAGAGTAGTGCCTAAGATTTTCTATCCACAGAGAGACCATGAAGAAACCCAAAGATTCGTTTCTTGTTCCTGGGTGAGGGCCAGCTATGAAATTCTACTGTGCTATCCCAAATTATGACTGCCTCCCATGAACATGCTGGCTGAAATGCTCTGACTAGCAAGCAAAGAGTTGAGGCTTAAAGGTCAACTTGCCAGTTCCCTGCAAGAAAATCATTTCTTTCTTTCACTTGTTTTTCCCCCTTGCCAAAGGAAAGCAAGCTTCATTGAAAAGGGAATAGTACTCCGGGGGGCTCTGTAATTCTTGTATATAAGATGAAAATACTTAGGGGACCTCTGCAGTTCTTGTATATAAGACCAAAATAAATGGATTTACTATTCAACTGCTGTTTTCCATCAGTCAGAAAATGAAGTGTTCTGGCTTTGGCAGTTACACATTTATGCAACAGTAACTCAATTTGTAAGAGATCTCATAAACTTCAACAGGCTTTGAGTAATCTTTCAACTCTACCAATTTTCTGAAAGAAAAAGAAAGTCTTCAATCTCATTCCCACTCAAGATAATGGGAGGTCCACCACAGAATACTTTGGACTTTATATTAGGCACTTATTAAAGAAGACAGCAATGGGGTGATATAGACCATGAGTAACTGCCTGAGGGACCCCTTTTAACCCCAATTTGTCTTTGGTCAAAACACTATTATAGTGGTACTATTACCCAACTAAAATAACTGTGCTTTGACACAAGGATATATGGCCTAAGTAGATAAGGTGATATGAAAAGTCTGAGTAGACATAATAACATATAACTGATCCTCTGTCCAAAATTTAATGCAAATTATGTACTTTGACATTTGACTTTAACCAATGGTTGGTAGAAAAGGAAGCATCCTACTTATAGCAAGCCTTTTGCAGACTGTAATGATTGTTGATATAGCATTACGTTGTGGGCCAGTGAAGGAGTAAGCAAGCAGACTTTTACAGGAAATGCAACAAAATGTCCCCAGGTAAGGGTAAAGAGAGAAGAAAACACAACCATCATCACCTTAGCAGAATAAGTCCTAGTGAGGACCTGTGGTGCTGATGTCTCCCTGCCATAGGCCAGATAGACATTGCCAGTCAGTAGCCATGGGACCCCGAAGGTGGTCGAAGGGGGAGAACATAAGGAGTGGGTTCTCTAGAGTAACAGCTGAGGTAGCAAAACTTTTCCTAATTATCATTTGTTCATTGTTTTTAGGTTGGTTATCAGGAAATCCATTAACTATGTGTTTCTTTCCTCCTAGCAAGAATCACACTTGAAGTACAAGCAGTGAGTGGAAGCAAGGGTCTCCCAAAGACCTGCCTTGAATGTCCTGGCACACAAGCACTGTGTCAGAGCACTGTGAAGACAGCAGCTCCCTGGGGCCGGAAGCATCAAGCCATCCCACCACCCCAGCCAGCAGCAGGGCAGCCAGGGGTACGGGGCAGCCTCAGCCTCTGGCACCTACCTGGGGGCAGGGATGAGCAGAGGACAGGCCAGGACATGGTCCCATGGGTGCACCTGGCTGGATGGGGCCCACGGCTGGGCAGGGCAGGGCTGTGTGGAACTGGAGCTGGCCCTGCTGTGGCCTCGCTGGTGCTGGGGCTGGCGGCCCTGGGGCTGATGTGCGGGCCTGGGCCTGGGCCTGGGCCTGGGCCTGGACAGGTGAGGGAGCCCCAAGGGGTGGGCAAGGGCAGGTGGGGCTGGAGGTGCCCTCAGGACCCTGGCAAGATACACCATGTTTTTTCCCGAGGAGAATTTATCTGAGTTATAAGAATAATGTCATTGATAATATAAACTTATTAAATCCATTTTAATAAGTATTTCTTCTTCTTTACTATTGAATATATTTTGAAACTTTGTTTCATTCCATTTTATTTTATTTTATTTTATTTTATTTTATTTTATTTTATTTTATTTTATTTTATTTTCTAAGTACTCAGCAAGGAATTTTGCTACTCCAGTAAAAAAAAAAAGTTAATGTTAAATCTTTCTTCTTCCTTTCCCAGTTTTGTTTTGCCTTCAAATCTCTAAACCAGTAATTGGGAAATTAGTAAATTTACACCTAAATAGACCACCCCTGTAATGCACCAGTAATCATCTTCAAAGGAATACGGAGAAGTAAACCTCACTTTTAAGAAAATCATACACAGAAAAAAAAGAATAATTTGGTAATAGAAAGCACAGTTTTCAATTTGCCTCTCTGAAGGACTGTCAGCTCCTGTCCTTTCTGTAGATTAAAAGACAAGTAACCAGGTTGCAAGAGGAGATTTTATAATAAGATTAATCTTCAGTGAGCACATCCTGACTGAGCTGGTTGTCATAACCGATGAGGATGTGCAGCCTAGTCCCTCACACTGCTCTGGGGGTCTGGGCTCTGAAGGCCTCTGGGCTTGAGGAAACAAAACATGCCCATCTCCTGCCTGGATTCACTCTTCCTGTTTGCAGTTAAATTTTCAGTCTCTAACTCCACGCAGTATTACTGGTACTATTTACCGAGCCTCTAGCTAGGAGTGCAGCTGACAGATTGCTGTCAGTGCACCACGTCCATTACTCACTAAATACAATGTTTTTGACCGTTGCCCTATTTTCTACCTTTATATCCATAGTTTTATTGTTTGACCCCCTCCAAGCTCTGCTGGGCCGAATACAAAAGCACGGTAGCACACATAGAAGGCCGGCCTCAGAAAATTCCTGTTTCAATGTTAGTATAATTGTTCATTATCAGTCTTTGCTTCATAAATCCACAAGCTTCAAATTTTTATTTTTTTTTTAATGAAGTGTCAGCAGCTACAAAAACTCATTCTGGGGAAAAAAAAATCCTAACTAAAATAACTAAAAGACAAACAAAACAACAACAACAACAACAACAAATAAGATGATGGCATTTTCCAGGGGCACAAGCATCACTGCAAGAGTCTGGTTTATATTTATCTCTCACACTTAGCCAAAGCCTCAGGAAGCTGTATATTATATGTTGAATTTTAATCTTAATTTCAAGCTAACAGGAAGAAAGCCATCAGAGACATAGTGATCAGATGTGAATATACTAATTGATAATGGTGTTGCTGATCTTAGCCACAAAGCTAATACTGTAGGGTAACCCAGTAAATAGATCTGTCTTTTCCAAATATGTCTTCCCACTCAGTGTCCCAGAACATGCTAGAGATACTACAGTCATTGCAGATGCTGTGTAAAAATAATTCTTAATCACATAACAGCCCACAATTAAATCAGGTATTCAGATGAAACTTAAGTCTAAAATATGTTTTCTGCATACAAGCTTCTCTCTTAAAAGCTTACACATTTAATTTATTCTACACTGCACTGCAGTTCTTTGAAACACTATTATATTATTCTTTTAATGACATATTTTCATCAACAAAAAATACAGAGAAAAAGAAACTATTATTTATGGAATAAAACACTGAAGAAAACTAGAGTAAAATGTAAACATTAAATAAAAAAAAA
Source organism: Chauna torquata (assembly GCA_013399475.1). Taxonomy (NCBI): domain Eukaryota; kingdom Metazoa; phylum Chordata; class Aves; order Anseriformes; family Anhimidae; genus Chauna; species Chauna torquata. Next base: position 12,425 of record VXAL01001012.1, on the reverse strand, counting down.
AGATTTCCATTAAGATATGGAAGAAACTAGAATATCATGTAAAGGGGCAAAATATTCATTCTGAGAGTCTGCTCAGTAAGATCTTCTATTTCTAATCTATTTTTAAGGGAGTTTTTTAAACTAAAAGTTGAGGTTTTTATAGTTGAAAAATGAAGCATATTGTTCATCCCATAGGAAAGACAAGATAAAACTCATGAATTGATAAAAAAATAGCACAGAAAATTTCCAAAATATGCTGTAGGAACTAAGAGATATAGTAATTTGGTTTGATACTTGGCTGGAAAAAATAATCTCAGGTGAGTTTATGGATTAAAAGGGATCAGTCAGGTACTGAATAAAGTTTAGTAAAAATGTTCATGAACTATGCTTGCTCAGAACAACAAAAAAATGAGTTTAGGAACCTCTATGATTCCATGATATAGGAGTTTAAAAAAAGACCAGAGGATTAGTTGACTGTCAGTAAAGAGTACTTCAAAATTTGTACTAATGATAATAATAATAAATAATAATAATTCAATATTATAACTAAAATAACATGTAGAATCACTGTGGTGTTTAAAATGTAATACAAATGAAAAACAATTTTTTTCATAGATTGCAAAACTGCATTTGTTCAAACAGGTGACCGCAAGAAAATGTTTAGAACAGATGCTCAGTAAAGCTTGCCATGTTCAACATAACTAAATACATTTGTACATGAAGGACTGTGGCCTTGTTCTATTAAAAGTCTTCCCTAAAAATATTAAAGTTATTCCACTGAAAAAGGTATAAGCTATCTGCTTTTTATGATCATGGGATGATATATTTAACGTGAACCCTTGTAGGATAAGGGTTAGCATAACCCTACAATAAAACATGAAAAAATTATCTTTACTTTAGGTGACATAATAGAATCATGATTTTGGTGACTACAGACCTAAGTACACATCCCATTGCACTCATTTTACAGCACTTGGCTGCTCAATTTTGCCACCCTTCTTCACGGTGTTGACATTTATGATCATATCCTTATAGATGAATGAGAAGTGAAAAGTAGAAGTAAAACTCTCAGGAATGCAGATGATTAAGGTGGCATAGGTTGTGATGACTTATTTGCTTTATTCTGCTTGATTTTTATTCAACTTTAGAATTATTGTACATCAGCTGATAAATAACAACTGGAACATTTTTATTCCTGGTAAATTGATAGCTATCAGAAAAAGTTAATCATTTCATTAGATCTTCAAGAAATGAGCCCCACCAACTTTACTAGTATTTCCATCACTTCTACAACTTATTTGCTTTTTCTTACCTGACACCATCAATCTTGAAGACTATGTTGAAGTCAGAGGCATGTTCGTTGTTGATGCTGGTTGGGAATTAAAGCATTATTGAAGTACCAAACTGTAATTTTAGTTTTAGTTTATAATATTGTATTATGGTTGAAATTAGTAAATTATAACAGAACTCCTATAAGGATTGCATATTACAACCATACGATTGCTCAATCTTTTCACATCATTACTAATATTGTGCTAAACACAAAATGAAATGATTAATCATTTATCTGCTAATTGTTTAACACAGCAACTAATGGTGCTGAGTAGAAGATAAGTTCATTTATGTTCTTGTAAACTAAGTCTAAATAGATCATGGAAACTAAACCAGCGTTGAAATTTTCTAATGAAATGAAACAAAGATAATTTTCCTTCAAAGAACAGTAAATACATATCAATTATATGTTGTGTTATTTCAAAAGCATTCGTCAAAATATGTATGAATAATAATAATAAAAAAAAATTTAAAAAAAAAAAACACAAATGTTTCCTTACGCTGCACTCTTGGGTTTTGCAGCCTCCTCAGACACTTCATAAAGTAAATTTCTGGCTTGCAGTGGAAGCAAACAGCAAAATAGCAAATAGCAAATGATAGCGAGGTTTAGAAATAGGCCTAATTATATATGAAAATATATAACCCAACTGCTTTTACAGTAGTGATTCGGCTTGCAGGTGTGCATACGTTAAATAATAAGATGGATATACTTCATATTCTTTGTTCCTGGGTAAATCGCCACTGTTTTAGAGGCTTTAACACAAGATTGTAAAAGTCATGCAGCCAAACTTGCACTTTGTTTCTCCTGGAAAAAAAAAAAAAAAAAGTGTTCTCATCTTGTACTATACTACTGAAGGCTCTTTTAAGGGTGATGTTAACGCTCATGTTAGATCGCATATTTAAGGCTCAAGTTAAGATCTATTGTAAAACGTAGCCAGACCTGGTAGACTTTGGGACTCATGCGAGTTCTCCTTCCTGGCCCTCTTGAGAGGACTCTGGTACCTCTCAGACCTCAGCATTTCTGCTGTCCAAGGCCCATAGATGCAGTGGCTCCCCATGCCCAGGTCCAGCCAGCAGTGGTGTGGAGCACATGTTCTTGGTACACTGACACACGCACACACATAGACACACAAAGATCAGGACTGAAGCTCACTAGTGGTATGTATACATACCCTCCCTCACACTTGGGATTTACAGGCATCCATTTGCCTTGGATTCCTTCAATATTATCACAGACTCTAAGTCCATCTAATATCCTTGCCCAGATCCCAGGCCCCCCAGCCAGTCACTGGCTCAGACCATGGTTCTTACCAGCTGCTGGTCTCCTTCTAGTATGCTAGCCCAGCTTGTGGGTTCAGCCCCACACCATCCACAAACAATACAATTCCCATCAGTAGCTAGTACCTAGATCCATGGTTTCTTCAGACCCATGGTTTCTCTCTCCAGTGGTTGGCACTCAGATCTCTCATCCTACTCACTGGTTCATCCTGCTTGAAGGTCACTAGTGGTTCACACAACCATACCCAGAATGTAGTGCACTCATACTTAAAGTAGTTAGGAATAGAATTTAGTAAAAAGACCAGACTAGACCACATAAGGATACTGGCCAGCACATTACTTACACCATACTGGTGTCTTTTGTCACAGCTCCTCTCCATTTCCCACACTTATTCTTTCCTCATCCGCCTTGAACCCTCCCTTTCTCCACCTTTACTTTTTCCCAGATAAACAGCCCACTCCGAATTATTTTTTCCCTGCTAGACTTACTTTTGTTATGTCTGTACCCAAATTTGGTATCTCATAAATTATGGTTACTGAGGCTGTGCTTGCATTGCAAGGTTTCGCTTCCCAAAAGATCCCCAACTGTCCCCTGAATTATCTGTGAGGTGTGGCTGTCTCTCACCTCGCTCCCCCTTAACCATCTGTGAAATCTGACCATTTCTCACAATTCAAACCATGACACTTGTCAGCTTCACACTCTGTTATCTGCCATGTCCAGCAATTTCTTGTGTCATGTCCAACAGTTTCTCATGGTGAGTTCAGTTAGCTAAACCTCAGGCCATGGCCTAATCATGTGCTGGTGTACCTCAACACCCCTATCCTGTCTACTGTTCACAAGAGCTTCACCTCATGTTTGCTGAGTAAAATGAATGAAGAATGCCTTTACCCTGCCACCCAGGAAACAGTCATTGGATTAGTCATCTTTGACACTTACTGCTCAGCATCACAGACTTTTGCTCAGCCTTAGCCACAAAGTCTGCTTGTGCTACTACATGACTCTTTAAAGAGGAAAGAGAATTTCAAATGTGAGCCACAAATACCCATTCTGTCAACCATCAGGGCACAAAAAAAAAAAAGGGGGAATAAACCAGAAATAAGCTGAACATGCAAATGAAGGCAAGAAGGAAGATCTGATACATTTATCTACCTCTGTTTACTAAATTTCAATTGTTACCATGTAAGAGGTGAACTTTTAAAAAGCACAGCTTCTCAAAATACCTTCATATTTCTTTTAAAGGTATATTTTAATTTGGAAATTGTATTCAGAATCCTAAACTGATGTTCATTGTAAGTAGAAGGAGAAACAGATCAAAATTTGTATATGACTAGGAATCTGTATTCCAAGAACTGATGGATAGTCTGCTGAAATATCAGCATAAAAGGGGAACCCAAAGAAGGCAAAATATGTTAGAATGTGCACATGAGACAATGAAGAGAGAGAATAGCAATATCCTAACCAGATGTCCTTAAATTTGAAGGGAAAAAAAAAAAAAAAGATATATCATGCTTATGTAACAGCAGTAGAAAGATCATATAGACCTTTACTTTGTTGAAAAGATATCACTGCTAAATAATTAGAAGTTTATATAGTTAGTTCATGTTATGAGGTCAGAATAAGTTTGGAACCCAATTAAAGATGATCGTATCTTTTTTCTGCTGATAGTGTAGTCTAGCAAGTATTTTCACTGGAAAGGTAACCACACAGTGGATAGCCTTTCTTACTGCTAACCTGAAATGGTATCTGTGATTAAATTGCGTATGTACACAAATTTGATGATCTTCTTTAAGTAAGATATTTTGGCTTTAGTCTAAGAAAAAAAAAAGAACAACAACAACAACAAAAACAACAGGATATTCATTTAATCTAAATCAGGATATTTTGAGGAAGATGACACATTTCTCAGTGTTGTTGATCGTTGTCCAAATAATTTGATTAATAATATCATCCATATTTGAGCTACTACTATTTTCAAAAAAAAAAAAAAAAGATTCTATTGTTATAGTACTAAAAAAAGTGATAATTTAGAGTCTCACAAATGCACTGATGTGGCACTAAGACCAAAGAAAAGTTATTCTGTAGATCACTAGGCAATAAAAACAAAAGTTTTCATTGTTAGGTACATAACTAATAACAACTAGAACACATTTTACATATGAACATTTCACCAATAAAGTATGGTTAGCCTTACTGATCCTGAGAATACTATACCTGTAAATAGGAAAATATTTTTTCCTTTTCTGACTACTATCATCATTTTACCAAATAGCTATACTTTCAGAATATGATGTTGGATGAAAAATATTTGCCTGGTGCTGATGGACTTTATGACACTGCTTTCCAATAAGAATAAAATCTCTAGTTGTGTACTTCATTGTACCACATGCTTGCCTGATGACACATCCACGTCCAGAATTTATTTCAATGTGCACTGGTTACACGTATAAAACTACTTTATCTAGAGGAGGGTGTCATTTTAACTCTCTTTCCCTAAAACCCCAAGAATAAGTCAGAATTAAAGAGAAGAGAGAAGGGAATGTATGTGGAACAGTTCAACTCACTCAAGAAATCAAAGAAACAACATCTGAAATTTGAGCAGATGCAACAACGTGTAAGGTTTGGAGAGTTTGCTGGCCTGATCTCTTGCTCCATACTTATTTGGCATACTGCACCACCTCAGCATTTTGGTTAGCGTCTGCAGCTATTAGAAAGTAACATCATGTTTCTAAGGCAATCCATAATATAGAGTAGTGTGTTAGCTACAAGACATACCAAGTCCTCAAAAAATTGACTGGATTTTTTCTCCCATTTTAGGGTTAGCCTATATATATATTTCTTATTAGTCCTGCACAGCTTAAAGCTGCAAGCAAACCCATTAAAAAAAAAAAAAAATCCATATTTTTAGAAATGAATGCTGGAGTGTTTTTTTTCTAATGATGCTGGAAATTCTTCTCAGTTGCTTAGCAATTTTTTCAGCTTACTCTGAACTACAGGCTTGGAGCTGTGATGCTGACCCTGCACCTGTCTATGGAACTGCAGATGGCTGATGTAACACAGGCTATTGACTTCAAAACAGGAAGGAGGAGGAGAACCAGATTGCTTCTGTGAGATGCACACACATTTCCAAAATGCTAATTGTTTGTTCCCTAAAATATTACAAAGGCTTGTGCATTTACAACTGGGATTCATCTTCATGCATCATTAAAGTCCTAATGTATACCTTTGGTGAAGGAGGGAAATCTGTTCAGAAATTACGCATTTCTAATTGTACACAAAGTGACTTGCAGTGTTATTCAATAACATGCTAAGTTTCTTTTAGTGAATTGAAAAAATCAGATGCAGGATGGAAAAAAGATATAGAGTAACTTACAGAATGACTCAAGTATGTATTTCTCTTTTTATATTAATGAAACTGCACCACAAAGAAATCATATGTCAAATACACTCACTATTTTCAATTTTTTAAAAATACCAAGGATCTTAGCAATAGCAAAAGGCAATGTCACTGTCCTTATGCAGTTAACAAGAGACATCAGAATAGTTAATTAAGAATAGTGGACTATTAAAGATCTAGAAATAGAACAAAATTGGTACCTTTCCAAAGATATAAAATGACAGAGCAGTCACGATCAAGCAAAATAATGGCCAGTTTTACAATGAAAGGGTGAAAGAGGATTGAATCCTGGAATACAAACACACACACACACATATACACATCTGTAATTTAAAATTTGAAAAACAATCCATTTGAATCTTATTAATACCCTATGTTAATATATAAAATATTGATAGTCCTCATTTTTATGAACTATGAGCAAGTATATGAACTACATGCAACTATATGCAACTATATGAACAAAAATATCTTTAAAATGTAATTCGTTGCATTCTGCAGAACTCCACATTTCCGGGTGTAGAATTTAAGGCCTGTCGACACAATCTTATTAGGAGTTAAATCATCTTGATGGCTCTGAAGAATGTACTTAATTTTGGGGGGTTAAACTCTGCCTTGAAAAGTGAGATTCATTCAGTGGATAGAGTGGAAACTATGGGTTTAGCTTCTTTCACTACCTCTCCAATGAAATGGCAATGATCATAGAATCATAGAATCATAGAAACACAAGGTTGGAAAGGACCTACAAGATCATCTAGTCCAACCGTCATCCTATCACCAATAC